>JAQIWG010007384.1:0-12380 GCA_034695025.1 Chamaedrilus cognettii
GTTATCGCACCGTGAGCAAAACTTACTCGTATATGTGAGATAGTTATCGCACCGTGAGCAAAACTTACTCGTATATGTGAGATAGTTATCGCACCGTGAGCAAAACTTACTCGTATATGCGAGATAGTTATCGCACCGTGAGCAAAACTTACTCGTATATGCGAGATAGTTGTCACACTATGTGATCAATCTTATATGTGAGATTTCTGTAACGTCCAGTTGTTAGCGTTTCTTAATTACGATCTGAAAACGATTTCATTATAATTCTGATCTTGATCTGAAAGTGATTTCATTATATTTATGATCTGAAAGCGATTTCAAAATATTCAACTTTTGGATCTTTGTTTTATGAATGCGATTTCATTTAATTCTAATGTTGATTTAGATGCTGTTTCATTATGATGCTATTATACTTGCTCTGTTCCTTATGCATGTGTAGGTTTTCATTTCTGCAACTTTTTCTATCTAAGGAGATTTTTTTGTGCATTGACGACAGTTTCTCTTTGACCTTCCTTGAGATTATGATAAATATTTAGCATGTCAACTTTATGCGTTGTGCATAAAAGTTGTATTAATTTATTGAAAGTATATATTTAAGCTAATATATTTTCATCGGAAGTATTAGGGGGTATCTGCCCCTCAGGTTCCCCTTCTGCTACACCCATTTTTGGTCCGCAATGACGCTTTAGACGCCAAAACGGACTCAAAATCCATTATAACTGCATAGATTGCTGGAACTTGCAGCCGTGGAGAACTTTCTGCGACGTTGACGTGGTGTAACATTACACTGAGTGTGCTGTAGTGATACACTCAGTTCGCTGTATAGCGTAGCGTACATACAGAGCTTCGAATTTCTGCTCCGCGAATTGTTTGTCATTGCTGAGTGGATGACTGGAAGCGAGTTGGCCATTATGAAGAAAAACTGCACCTTTTCGATTGCAAAGAGTCCATAAAAAATAGGGAGGCAGGGGGGTCTAGAGTCTAATTGTGTTTCTTGTGAATTCCAGTTAGGATCAGAAAATGTTGTATGGACTGTAGAATATGACTGGAAGCACAAATACGGATACGATGTATTTACGGGACCGTACTGGAGTTGTATGACTTGCGCATAATAATTATGGTCATAGTTTAGGAATCACGAGAACAACCACTGCCTGCATAATGTAGACTTCCTTATATTAGCTATATTTTGAATGATAATCGCGATAGATTTTAGCTGCTTGTTGCTAACGTGATGAATCGCTTTGGTTGTGAATTAAGAAGTTGTAGAAAAGGCAGCCTCTGGCTATTTAATAGCAGAAACAGTAGAGTAAACATAGTCAGCGGTGTTATTATCTTCGCATATTTTATAAACACCTGTGTAATACTGAAATTCTCGATTTACAGTGCTTAGCTTTCGGTATTAGCCGTTGTGCATCTCAGTCTTTTTGTTTTCCTAAAATTGCATTTTTCCCTGTAAGCGCGTTTAGTTTTTTTCGATCAGATGCATGTGTTCAGGCGGTATTTAAGACCAAAAAATGTATTTCCAAATTGCGATGCGAATCCACATAAATACAGGCCTGCGTGTGCTGATTGCAAGCTCTGTTGCCAAGTAATTGAAAAACTTCTAGGGATGTTGACAAGTTGGGTTCAATTCGGTATTAGTTTAATTGTAGTCCGCTTAGTGCTATATCGACACAGCTGGTTGTGAAGTGTATACTTGTAGATGCGTGATGACATTGGGATGCGTTTTTTTGAGTCGTTTTCATACGCGCTTTTTCAATTTCTTCAATTTCGTTTAGGTGTTTTTCAATTCTTCTCCCGCGTATACTCATGTATATTGTATAGATGTATTCAATTTGATCTGTGAATGGCGATTGAACTTTGTTCATTCGACTGTAATACAACTTTTGTTTTTTACCTGAAGTCGAATAGAAACATTTCTCATTTGATATGCAGTTGCAGTGACGTGAGTTTAGTACATCAATTAATTTAGCTATTTGCCACTAACTAGGATTTTTTAGTACTAATGATTTTTTAACCAGAAGGTGCATGTGGGGGGGGGGAGTGGTGAAGGAGGGTGGTACTGGGTGGTCTGTGGGCCTGCTAACCATGGGCGATCAAGGCATGAGGGGTTTTGAATCCTTCAAACCCCCCCGCTCACACCGCCCCTGCTACGAAGATTGATTTGGGACTGTGAGATAATGGATGAGCACTACGTAGGACAAGCACAACAGCACTCTTCTGCTCTTCTCGCAGAACTTGTCAAAAATCGAACTATCTGGAAACTCTGAAAGAAATTTATATGAAAAATAGTAAAACTACGTACGTGGGCCCGACTAATGTGAAGAACTGACGCCTTCAATTCAAAACAGTCTTCAAACCAATATCAGACTAAACATGTCATCTTCGTGACTCCTTCTAGCACATAAAGGCTTGGACCTGGCTCTCAAACTGTTCGTTCTAGCTTCGCCACTGCTGATCCACTCCGTATGTGAGAAGCCGTGGCCCAGAGTGCAACCTCTATTATTAGGATAGTAGGTGTGTATAGGCCATCACTGCGTGGCGATGCATGGCGACACTAGGCCTAGTCGCGCCAATCTAACCTACGCACACTCCACTCACTTCCCACGCTCTCAATCCAATAATCGAATCTGAATAGAATCGTTCTTAAGTTAAGAGTCCAAACCATTTTTGCGATTTCATTTAATGGGAGTCCAAATTTATTTCATTCCCCGCGCTTCTTGTTGATAATAATGATTTACCAAACGTAGCGCATTTCTAAATTTGATAATGCGAGTAATATCTCATTTGCTGAATTCAAAATGAACGAACTCCTGCAAAATGATGAAAAGGCTTCAAAATAGCGCCATGCCAGACAGACTCGTGGAGGCTCGCTGCGTGTCGAGGCTGGAGTGGATGCTTTGCTTCGGAGAGACGCAGTCGCAAAGTCGCAAATCGCAGTTGCAAAGTCGCAAAGTTGCAGTCGCAAAGTCGCAAAGTGCATTTAAACTAAACTATCCGACTAGGGATTAACCGGCTTTATCTCAAGATCTTTGTACGGCAATCTCTACATTTGTGTAATTATAACTTTACATTAAACCTCGCGCTATCACGGCGCGCAGCTCGGTACTCCTCAGTCAATATAGGCTGAGTTGCGTTGCATCCATCCTCTCTCGAGAGCTGCGCGTGCGTTCGTGTAAATCTCCTGTCACGAGCCCCTTGAAATCGCCCGTACACGTAGGCTTCTGTTGAGTGATGAGAGTGTGATGAGCGGCAAGCCGCACCTTCGCGCTGAACTGAGCGGCGGTTTGGAGCGCTTCTCGGACACACGGTTCTCGGGCCGCAAGATGATCCAGCGCTACTAGCCTACTTAATGCAGCCTACATGCAATTATACCATAGAGGCGATACACTTGAGTCAGGCCTACCAGCCGCCTCGACAAATCTACATCATTCGTCAAAACCCGACAGAACGTTCCACACGACGTCGTAGCGCTAGGTAGGCACAGAAAGCCTAAGCATAATTTTTTTTACGATCTTGTAAATTTGCAGCATGTAGTGGTGCAAACCCGTTCCAAACCATTTTGTGCTATATATAGTTCTAGCTTATTCAACTGAGAATAAACCGGGTGATAATGATTAGCCTAGAGACTGCAGAAAATCGTCTTCTCCTGGGTTTTTCGCGTTTTTTCAAAAACCCCGCAACTTTTGGATAATTTGATAAATAATTTTTCTCAACTCTATGCTTTTTTCGAAATTTGGAAATTTACCGATAGGCTATTTGACAGATTTTAGAAAGCGTTTTCGTGGTCATTATTCCGGAATATGGCTACAATTGCAACTGGAAAATATACAAAAATAATTATTATCTGTCAAGTAGTATCAATTTAATGAGCGCTGAGAGAAGTTGTAGCTGCTACAACAACCTGCACATAATCTCGCCGATACAAACACGAAGACGCTTGTGAAGCGTCATCAATACATTGTATTTTGATTTCAGGCTGTCCATCAGAGAAAGTCCAGCCCTTAACGTGAAAATATGGCATATCCGGTAAGTCAATTGGCCTGTGCAAGACTTTGTAACTTAAAAGCTATCACTTCATGGTAGCTTTCGCTTCATTCAATGTTATTGTATAGCATTCATCAATTTTAGCATCTGTCACTGTAATACTATTAACCCCTAGTCGGATATTTTAGTTAAAATGCATTTTGGGGTTTTGCGGCTTTGTGGCTTTGCGGCTTTGAAAAAAAAGGCGTTTGAAGTGTACAAGATTTAATCACTTGTCGGATGTTGCAGTTAAAATGCATTGGCAAGATGGCGCTATTTTGAAGCCTTTTTCGTAATTATTCTTCACTATCATGCAGTAAAACCAATGAGGTATTAATTAGTTATGTGATAGGCCTAATTATTGTGTTGCGCAGTACCCTGCCGGAGGCGCGTACCCCCCCGGTGCGTATCCCCCAGGGGCCGGCTACCCTCCGCCGGGACCTGTCTACCCCCCCGGAGCCTACCCCCCAGGTATGCTCTGCTCTGCTCCGAGCATGCACACCATTCCATCAACTTTGTTGCTGTTTCATAATGCAGTTTTGATGGGAATTTGCTTGGAGGACTACAGTAGGTAGGCTATTTCTTATTGTGAAAGTAGTGTTGTTACACTTTTTCAAGGTTGAAATTACATGTAGACCTAGTCCTATAATCCTGTCCACGCGAGGTAGTAATGAATCTGAAATTTATTCGAAGCTTGCACATCTTTTTGTAAATATCAGGGTCTATAGCCCACACGTCGCAACGTTGCGTTTTGAACATTGTATAGATTAACGCAGTATATAGAATAGTAGTATCATTATAATTATTATACAATTATATTCTATATACTATATACTATAACGTAACGCTGTTTTGTTTCGCGTGGCTGCAGGGGCCGGTGCGGTCGGAAGGTTTGTCACCACTCACGATACTCCCTCACGCTCAACAGTCGTGCATAGAGTTTAGCTTGTTTTATGTATTTTAAGTACGTATCTAAGTAAGTATTTTAGTATTAAGTACGCACAGGGTTGTGCCTGGACTCTTAGCCTAATGAAATTAACAACCAGACTCCTTAGACATTGCTTTAGGCACATTGCATTGCCTTGGTCTACATTGGAGTTACATTTGGGTTAGTACATTGATTAGTAGTTCAATGCATCAATAATTTCAATTAATTTTTATGGCCTATAACAACGAGCCTGAAAAAGTGTAATAATGATTTAGTTTCAATTTTGAATATAGCCTTTTTTAACTTGACAACGTACGTGATACAATACGTATTATTTCGATTGATTTGTAATTATTACTTATCGTTAATTCGACTGCGTCAGTGCTCGCCCCCCCCCTATGTGGTGTGCAGGCGCTTATTTCTGATAATCGCCGAACACAACGGGGAGGTGCTTGACATCCGCGGCGGCCACGCGGCACCGGGCACGGAGGTGATCACGTTCCGACGCAAGATGGAGCGCTGCGCCAACCAGCTGTGGTGGTGCGACCCCTCGGGAGTGTTGCGCTCTGGGCTCAACGACTTCGCACTCGAGGCGCGACGTACGCAGGCTCAGCAGAATATCTTTGTCCTTTATCTTTTAACCTTTAGCAGAATATCAAACAGATCTTAACTAAATTAATTTAACTTAAAGCGCGTTGCTGACTGGAATCTGATGAAGCTTTCTTCACTGATTAATCTCTAGTTGGATATTTTAATTAAAATGCATTTTGCGACTCTGCGACTTAGCGATTTTGCGACTTTGCGAATTTGCAACTTTGCGACTTTGCAACTTTTGTGACTTTGCAACCCCTCGTAGGATATTCTAGTTGAAATGCATTAGCAAAGATGGCGCTAATTTGAAGCCTTTTTCATCATTTTTTTCACTGTAATGCAGCAAAGCCAATGAGCTATTAATAGAAAAATGTTCAGCGCGACAACGTCGCATTCACAACGCCAATGTGTGAAATCATTTTTAATCGGGCTCGCAGCTTTGAACTGGATGTTGTATCATATTTTGTGTTTGACTATAAATTGGGCAATACTTTGATATCGTTTGTGAGATGTGTCTGTTGAATATGAATGAATTACTGATCAATGGCCCTTCTATGTCCTATCTATCTTTTGCAATGCATTTCTGCATTTTATCGAACGTGTCTCGGTTTCGAACCGCGCTCATGTTGTAGCTTAATGTGTTGCGCTTTGTATCGCTTTGTTTATTTATTTGTCTCATTTATCTTATGTTTATAAACATAACATAAATATAGGCTTCATTAGCGATACAACGGAAGCGCCATTGTGTTGGTAACGAAGCTTATATTTATCTCCATCAATTGGGCCTAAGCAGGTGAATCGATTTCTTGTAACGTGACTGTTATGTCCAGTCCCTCATAGTCATCACATAGGTCGGCTGTTCAGAGCCCCGCTGCGTGTTTGTCGCCCAGCGGGTGACCACGTGCGCATGATGCCGTTCACGGGCCAGCCGGACCAGCTGTGGGTGCTGGCCGGCAACAGGATCGTCAACAGGGTGCGCCCCTCCGAGTGCCTCTCGGACAAGATGGGGGACCGGCCCGTCCATGCCAAGGAGTACCGCGGCAAGGCCAAGCAGCACTGGCGCGCAGAGTACGTCATGTGAGGCGGCGGCTGTTTGCGAGCATTCGCTAGATGGCGATACGTGTTTGATGGCGAACGGGATTTATGTTGTTGTCCGGTAATTACGGATTTCTTTGATTCGTTCGATGGCGATAGTGTTGAAAGATGTGATAGTTTATTATTCGAGGCTCGCCTTGCGTCATTGTGAACCACGACTTCTAATGTTCAAACCACTAGCTGTGTCGGCTTTTTTTAAACATGGAAACGCTCTTTCCATGGGTGTTGAGCGCTTGTTTTCTTCATCGTAACATGTAATTGAATGCTAAGAAGGCTAATACTCAGTTCCTCGATGAAGACTTGAGATTTTGATTTGAGATTATTGCGTCATCCAGCCAATCAGAGCAGTGAGATTTCGATCAAAGATCGATTGTACGTGATGTGATTGGTTGATACGCGATTTGATTGACATATTGATTTAGGATCAAGATTTCAACTTTCCGTTCAACAACTGAGTGTAAGACCATGCATGTGGAGTTGCTGGCAATGATGTCACAATGTACGTAAATTGAAAAGCCTTAAACCGTTGACAAGAGTAATTATAAATGTAATAAAGATTATTCTCAAACCATAAGCGTCAGAAATGTATTTCCTACCGCTACTTGACGATGTTGAGTGGGCCTCAAACAATCCTGTGGCGCTTAAATTGCAGTGTCAAAAAAAGTTAAAGCGCTTTTTGCATTCAGATAAACTATCAATATTCTATCAGTTGTTTGTGAATCATTGAAGTTCTTCAGAAGCTTGCCCAGTGAACTCTTCAGCTTTGAATTTCATTTTGCTTTATCTCTTTTAAAATATAACAATCACGGAATTAGGCCTTGAATGTTCTTTTCCTATGACTCACTGTGTCAGTTAAATTTTATAAAGACTTAGATAATCAGCTAAGATAATAACAGTCCAGGTACAATGAATTCATTCAAAACTGCGCACCCGTATCAAATACGCCAAAAATAGAACGAGGGGTACGATAAATGGTGGTGCAGCGCACGCTGCCTACTCCCCTCTCGTTCTCAGCTATTTCAGCGCCCAACATGACATTGTAGAGCCCGCCGCAGCCACGGCCAGGCATTCTGGCCTCAGCTGTGGCTACAACCACTGAATCGATTAGCCTAGGCTACCCGCTGCACACTGCTCACTGCTCAGCCAACGAGGTCAGCTTGGCTGCTGCGCGCGGAAATCTGTCCGGATTTTGACACGCCGCCGACAATCACGGTAATCCTCAGACAATTTGGCGACATTTCACGGATTGTCGCCAGGTTGTGGCGCGTCACTCAGTGGCGCTACTGAACTTACTGGGATGTGGATACTAATAACCAGGGCAGCGTGACCTAGAATGACCCAGTGACCGGGTTGGCTGGCCTTGGCAGAGCTGCTGTTGGCGCCTGGGGCTTTACGCAACGGCTGGTAGAGAATAAACACAGGCAAGCGCAGGTTGTGGCTGCAGGCGTGTGGCGCGTGATTCGCCTTGTCAGAATTAATTGTTGGCAACAGTAGTTCCCTTATTAATCCAGTCCCTAGTCCCTTGTCCTACTGTAGCAATTATTGTAGGCCTACATGCAGGCCCTATATACCTGATGCACTAATATGAACTGGCGCATTCTATATACTGACTAATGATGTAAGTTACATAGCTGTTGTTATGAAGATGATGATACATGCACCACTACATACAATGTACATACACGACATACCGCGACATATACATACCACACAAAGTTCAATTAAATTCGATTCGATTTATTCATTCATACATAATAAATATCATTTTATCCAAAGTAATGACATGCATGATACAAATAATGACTTCACGAAGTACACAACCGACAAGAGACAAAGTTAGGTACCAAAATAGGCCTAATCAAATAATTTTACCGATCGTGGACAAAATGTTCAAGTTTAAAAATGTTCAAGATGTAGGCCTAGGGAATTTTAGCGTACATTGTATGAGATTTCATTTCAAGCAATATCGAACACGTTCTCATAATGCCCATAGTAACTGTTTCCATGCAATGGATCTATACTTAAGACAAAATGCTGCGCCATAAACGTGTCAATTTCGGTCTAGTCATTTTGACGGCGTGTTTATTCGCGAGACACAGTGTCAAGTCAATGTAGCCTAGTTAACGCTGTAACAACGGGCTACGTGACTGACAGACCTTTCTGCGCACTGTAGGCTAGCTACATGTAAGTTGTATAATGTACATACAAGTAGGCCTACCGTTAGTTCTTGAACTTACTGTTCATTAGGCCTCTGATGCCAGACAATCATCACGCTATGAAACTATCTCTGCCGTCGAACTTGCAGTAATTGAAGGCAAACTTTTTTTGAACATCGATCATGAATAATTGACATGGCCACTCCACTGACCTTGTCGCCTAATCAACGAACCAAAATCAATGACATTAGGCCTAGGCCTACCAAAATTATTTTTGTTTGAGCGTACACGTTACAAGCGTAACTCAGTCTTGCGATAGCCTATAGTTATCACGACAGGCCTACAGCACCCTGGGCCCAATTTGTGTGAATATTTTGTGCTGCAGACTATGCATATCCTCTCTCTTACCCCTGCATGTCGGGGAACAAAGAATTGACATACAGCCCAGAGCTCCCCGGGCGAGTCGTAAAAGGCGACTTAAGAGGGGGAAGCGGTTCTGTGCTTGGTAAAGCCGAGGCCGAGGCACAGAACCGGAGTCTTCGTTACTACACACGGTCCTTAAACTCGCAGGGGAAGACTAGCATACTCTCTCTGAAACATGTCATGGACTGTAAATGCTTGGAAATTTAACAAAAGAAATAACGACTAGCAATAACAATAAAGCACAAGCACGAATTAGATGTAAATTAAATATAAATGCTTAAAATAAATAAAATAAAATAAAACGAAAACTTTACGTGTTCACCATAACTTGCCCCGTCAAAAAGGCTAGCCTTCCCCGGATTGAAACCCCCCGGTGCGCCTCCGCCAGCCTTTGCGCAGGGCGGCGCCTGTACGGCGCTCGTGGTGTGTATTGATTACACAGCTGTACTGTTGCGAGGCAGCCTCGCCATGCAGCCCGGGCGCCGCGGCCAGAGTGTACGAGCATGCCACGAACCATTGCAACAACCCGCGTAGCAGCGTAGCAATACTAGCAGGATAGAAGCGTAGCAGCGTAGCAGGGTAGCAGCGTAGCAGTACACCGCGCGGTCCCGACTGCGCCCCATCGCTGGATACACTCGGACTGTTAACACTATGTTCAGAATTTACGCTCAATGGCGCTAAAGGGGCGCGAGGGTTTGGTCGGAAAGCGTTTTGCGTCGTTGAAATCCGGTGAATTTAGGAAATTAGGCGAATTGGACGCGTTTAGGGAGGGGAGGAAGTGTAGTGGCGCGGATTGGCAATGCGGTGTGGTGAGGGCTGCGACGCACAGGGAATGTACGGAGCTCGATCTACGGGTAAGCAATGAACACTACACAAGAACAACTCATGAATTTGTATTTGTAGATAATTGATTGTCGTCCTCCGGCAGACTCACCAATGATAACTTCCCTATCTCAGGCAATAGATAGCTAGCTATACCTGTGTTCGCGTGTAGCTGCGCTCGTCGAGGAGTTAACTCTAAGTTCTCACGCGTCTCTAGATGAGTTCTACCGACTTCAAACTTTTGTAATGGTTAAAGTCCTATCTCGAACACAGGTAGCTACCTACCTACACTTTTTGTCTTGAAGGCATTGATAGCCTGCATTCTTGATGAAAGTCTCGCCCGCTGTGTACTGATTTCTAACAATTTATTTGCACTTTCAAATTTTTAGCATATTTGGCCAGCTTTTCTTGTTCCGCATAATAGATAAAGCATGAAGCAGCTGCTACCTAAAATTAAACGATAATTTTTAAAATAATTTTTTTCGAGCCAAGGTTTAATCGATTTAGATCTTTGTCCGTAAGTATATTTTTCAAAGGATTATAAATGCTTTAAAAATCGTAACAACCGGCAAACAATTATATCAACACCAAAATATGTTCCTTGCACATTGCTGCTGCTACAATTCAAGCAAACGATGTTTTTGGAATTCCCATTGGCACGACATATTATTATTTGATGCGTTGCAAATTATGCGGTCGGCATTTATGCATGCGTGCATGCAAAAACACGCACGGGTAGAGACAGGACCTAGCCTAACTCCTGCACACCGGGTGTGAAGAGAGAATAGGGTAACTCAGGCTGTAGACACACAGTCCATAGTTCCCCGAGCGAGTTGTAAAAGGCGACTAAGGAATGGGGCGCTTTTCTCTGTGCTGTAATAGTCTTTGTCCTTAGATTCTAATTCTCAGTTCTTAAACCCTAAAAACCAAAGACCAAATAGGCCCAGTCTCTATATTTTATTGCGCTTCTGGAGGTGCCTAGCCTGGCTATGTCAAAGATGAACCTTGTGCAAGTATACCTGTGATTTCTTGATTTGCATATTCCATGAAGCTAGATGAGATCAGGTCAAAATGCTTTACGCCAAGAGTGCATAGGCTGGCTACTCATGCGTAGTCACGCGGCCTGTTACTATGCAGCGTGTCAGTCAATGGTCCAGAAGAACGCAATTATATGTGTGTGTCCTGTGTGTCAAATTGCATGGCTGTGTTTGCTAGCTAAATATTGGCCAGTCCAACCAGCGGTGTTGAAATTCACTGAAATTCTTGTATTTGCTGTGTTAGTAACGTTTTGGTTTAGATCTCAATCTCAGTTGGTTGCAACAGTGTCAGTTTAATGCCTGTCATTAGTCCAACAACAGGGGTTCCGCGCCAGCCTCTGAGAGGGTGGTTTAGTATTCACCTCGAGGCGTTATGCTCAGTGCTCTTTGGTCCTTCTTGTGGTTCATTTTCATGTAGTCTATTCGTTTTACTACTGCTTTGATGTAAGCATGGTGTGTCAGAGCCCCGTTAACGAGTGAACACCTGCAGCAGTGTGCAGTGCAAGCAATATGATAGCCACGCTAAGCCTGCCGCCGATGTTCTATGTCAATTGGTAACACCTGTGCGGTGGTGCTGAGTAAAGTTACAAATTTGATTAGATTAAATTTTTATCCGTTTTTGGTTTAATTTATGCATATGATATGTAACAAGGCGTTGCATTGAACTGCGCAAGCAGAGCTAATGCCGTGCTAATGAATAATTCTGCTCCTAAATGAAACCGCTGTGTGCCCTGGTGCTTAGCCTCTATGCATTATCAATTTGACTGAATATACGCTGTAGTATGGCGCATGTATAATTTGGTGGAATCGACACTACCGCCATAGCGCCTGTATTTGACTGAAGACCCGCTGTGGTGTTTGGTTGCTCACAGCGCGCAATTGACCGAGGAGAGCCTACGTGTCTCAAGGCCGTCTATTATTTGCTATTACCGATCTAGGGCAGCGGCCCGCTACATACTAGTGCCAAAATGTGAAGCGATCTAACAGATCTAACATACCATCAGTTGTTTGTAACCTAATTGCGCGCTCTGACACGCTAAAACGCTCGCTTTTCGCTTTGCTGACTGGTAACACAGGTTCTGATTGGCTTGTGGGCGCAGCAGAATAATTGGGCTTTTATAGCGCGCTTTCATGCCAGAAGTAAAATTTGCTTGAAAAATATAGCGGTAGTAATAATATCCTGGAGTAAGCAGGCTACTAACGTGAACCTGTATTGTATTGCACGTGAACCTGTATTGTATTGCACGTGAACCTGTATTGTATTGCACGTGAACCTGTATTGTATTGCACGTGAACCTG
>JAQIWG010007385.1:0-12379 GCA_034695025.1 Chamaedrilus cognettii
CCCCCTTCCCCCCCCTTGAATTGTTGGCACGATGCCAGTATTTTTTGTGCGCAGTGACTTGGACTGGGCGGGCCAGTAATGCAGGCCCTGTGATGTCAGCCCGCTTTCTGTGACGTCATGGATTACGGACAGACTGTTTGATATTAAGTAGCGTATTATATGTCGCAGGCAGTATCATTTTTATGTCTATTGTTCTCGCATTTGAATAACTAATTTCCTGATTGGTTGTAAAACAGAAGGTGACTAGATAAGGAGTTTTGAACAGCCACCTGGGCAGAAGGTTTTCCGGAGTCGCAAGGGAGAGAGGATGCGTAATTGTGGGGTGATTAGATAGTTTTGGTTACTGCCTATTTAGCGTGATTAGGGGTAATTTTGAACGTGCTACGGAAGAGAACTCTTGCGAGGACCTTTTGTGAACTGTAAGTCGCAGATTCATCGCAGCCAGCGAGATACGATCGTATTGTTGATATTCGCCAATCACTTTATTACTGTAATATCGCTCAATTTACTTTGTCGCCTAACTTCACGGTGCTGTCCGTATTCAATTTTTATGATTTGCCTGATGCCTGCTCAATAATCATTCTTCATGCTTCCTTGCCGATGTCTTCGTGTGAGATAAACTGTACTCTCTGAGAAAATCTTAGGGAAATAATGACAAACTTTACGATTATAACGACACCAATCAAAAGTAAAGGAAAATTCGATGAGTAGCGGCAAGCGAACAGTGAACTTGTCAACTAGTCTAGAACGGCCAATTCGGACGAAGGAAGAAGTTAGGCCTAATAACATTCAGGGAATATTGACGCGTAGCCTAGTGACAAGAGTGATACTGGAGAATTAGTGAAAATTAGGGGGGCATATTGACACAAGGATATCTGACAATCTGTTAGGCATACTGACACAGAGGAATGCAAGTAACGATGGGTATTCTGAGATCAGTTTAGAACTCGACTGACAGACTGACAACCACCTCTTTTCCGCCGCACACTATAGGCAACGCCATGTCCACCCCAGTGCATGACGGCGCTTCGGCTGCTGCATGGCACGACCTTGACACCCGCAAGGAGGCCGCCCCGATCGCCCGTATCCGGCGCTCGTCGGGATGATCCGAGCAGCAACCCACCGGAGCGTCGCGGGCCTTCTCGCCAGGAGGCGCCGAGTTACAGAAGCAAGGAATCGATGCAGAATTTTAGAAGTTTGGTTGGGATGAGATCAAGGGAACAGGTTGCGTTTGAGGAGGACAAAATAGCCTTGCCGACTTCATCGGCGGTGGCTGGCAAAAAATGGACTGATGAAAATATCTGATATATAACCAAACTAACCGGGATTGTGTTTTTGCACACAAGTCAAAACAAACAAACGAAAGGTCAATCCGGAGCAAAACACTCAAATCCATATTCCACAAGAAATTAATTGACATATCGTAGACTAGGCTCACATGTGTGGAGGAGGAGGATTGAGGTTTTGAAGGGAGGCAGGTGTGAGTGGAGTGAACTGCGCACATATATTAGCAATTTTGCTATTAAAGAATTGAAGAAAGGCGGATGCAAGGGATGGAGGAGAAATGAAGTTGGGAGGAGTGGGAGGAGCATGCGGCAGAGAAGATTGTCAAGAGCTGACCAAAGCTTGCGGGGTTGTTGGCTACAGGTTGATATTAATTGTCTGACGTAGGAACGACGAGCAGCTGTTGTAAGTTTTGATACTATTTTTGCTTGGATCTTAAAATTTGCTTCATTTAGAGGGGTATCTCTTCTAAAAATTGTCTCGAGCTTCGATCGGGTAGACTTTGCTTTTTTTAGTTCTCGTGTAATAAAGGGTTTGTGAGGACGTGCAAGGCAGGATGTGGTTTTTGTGGCACATGTTTATCAAGAAAGAGGTGAGGATGGGTGCAAACTGGTCAAGGCAGGTGTAAAAGTTGATTCAGGTGCAGAGTATAGGCAGGAGGCAAGGATACCGTTTGAGAAATCGACAGTATTGATAGAATTTATGCGTCTAGTTTGTTTCGTGATGCGAGGGGTCCGTGAATTCGTGGAGATAGGAAGAGTGGTAAAAATAGCCTTGTGATCGGATATAGGTGTGTAGATGTTGTCTATAGAGGAAACAAGGGTAGAAGTAGAGCGGGTAATGAGTAGGTCGAGGGTATGACCAGAGTTGTGAGTAGGGAAAGTGATATGTTGCGTGAGACCGAAAGTATCAAATAGATCAAGGAAGGAAGGAAAGTAGGGAGCATGAGGATCATCCACGTGAATATTAAAGTCACCAGTCTATCCATTCCATAGTCGCCTTTTATGACACGTCTTTTACGACAGTGATCGGTAATACTACTCCTTTGGTGTCTACGCTACTTGGTTTCGGATGGAGATAGAGAGTGCAAGACGGCAGTAAGAAGAAAGGGGGCTCTGGGTTAAAGATCTATTCGCTTTTTACCCCAGTCTGCAAGTGACCAATTAAGATAGTGGTAGATGGGCTGGTAAAACGTGGGATTTAAGTTAACGTCCCAGGTATGTCGGTAAACTGTCCGGCAGCCCTCCCTGATGCCACCATTGAGCAGGTTGGGTGACAGGAAAGGCATCCGGTCCGTAAAAGACATTGCTTCAACAAGCCACGGACAAAACAAAACACACCCTTGTGCTTGTAGGCCGCCCGAGTATCGTTGAGACGATGCTGGATCCGGGTTGCTAGGACGGCGGGTAGTGGAAGGGAGGGCGGCCTGGACTGCAACGAATACTATTAATAATAATAACAATAATAATATAGTTCACTTATACCGCGTCTCTCTATGCCAAAGCCACATAGGCGACGGAACAGTCAGCCGTACGTTTGAACAAACAGAGCAGCTTTAAGTATACATTTGAATCGTTCCAATGTGAGGCTAGGGTCGCGAAGGGCAGCTGGAATTAAGGTTGTTCCAAACGTTGGGACCACAGACCACAAAGAGGCGAGTTCGGTTCAGTGCTTTGGGGCCAAGCAAAGAACAGCTCCCCCTTATTTAGCTGCCTTTAGCGACTCGCTTGGGGAGCTCTTAGTTACAAGCCAATGCTTTGTTCTCCGGCTTCCAGGGGTAATTATGCTCGTGCTGCAGCGGAATTCATTATATACCCTGTCGCAATAAAAACTGAACCCCCTAAAATGTTACAATACATTATAACAGCAGCCAACACCAAATTTTCTAAATTTTTGGAAGTAGTGTGAGTCATTTTGAAAAGCACTAACAGCGAACACTAATAGCAAACCAAGGTATGCCTAAATAACAAACAAACCGTCACGAAGATTGCTGTTCAAATTGACAGGTGATTTTTTTTGCACCGAACGGCTTATGAAGTTATGAGCGCCGTGACATGGCTTAAGCCATCTTTAGCGCTGTACATTGTACACTCTTCAACATTATGAGGTGCTGATGTCTCCATTTAAATTATTCGTGAAGCGCCGCTAGCAGCTAGATCAATCACGATTCACGACAACTAAGTTTGCATTTATAGTCCGGCTGACTCGGGATCTGATTCGCCAGGTTCCAGGACTGGTGAGCTGCGACGGGCGCTCAAGCTAACGTATTCTATGTTGCAAAGCGATGTTCAAAGTGCAACATGTTCTTGTTCGCAAACACAGGGCAGAAGAATCTGATGTGGTTCTTTTCTAACTACTGTACGTTTACAACCAGAGCTGGAGTGTATTATTAGTAGTAGTCTTATTAGTAGTTTAGTACCCTACTGGAGGAGCACATTTATTATAGGCCTACTTTAGAATACTGAAAAACCATAAATTTTCAGATATGTATCACTTTCCAATTTCACGAATTGGCAAAATTCACAGAAATTACATGCAACAAACTTGCATTGCTACTATAATATAGGCTTAATGGCTCGCCTATTAGAACACAGGGGGTGGGGTTGTTGTTTAAAGACTGTGTGTTGTAAAGGCAAATTATTCAGAGAAAGAAACCGATTGATTATGTGCGGAAATGTATGAATTATGAGGTAGCTGGGAAAAGACGCACAGGGAGACCGGAAACGTCGTGGAAAAGCGTTACAGAGAAGGATATGAAGCTAGAAAATAAAGATCTGAGGATACGACGGATAGAATAAAGTGAAGGGACGCGAGTGTGATGTGTGTGGGTGTGTGTGTGGACTGTGTGTAGTAACGAAGACAGTCCGATTCTGTGTAAGAGGGCCGAAACAGAACCGCTCCCCCTTCTTTAGTCGCCTTTTACGACTCGCCCGGGGAGCTCGGGGCTGCAAGTCTATCCTTTGTTTCCCGACTTGCTGGGGTACATGTATATTAGAACACAATTCGACATCGAGCCATTGCCTGCTACACTAGCGCCGCTTACACGTAAACTGTGTTGCTTACGGCACCAGATTCGTCTAATGGCCAGCAATGTACTTTAACCAGTCAACTAGACCTAGTGGCCCTAGAGTGCACTTTAACCACGATCACTAGTTTGGTCCGGTAGGCCGCTACTTATCAACAATCAAATTGGCCAACGCAATAGCCTAGGCCTCATGAGATAGTGAGTCAATCATAAATCAAGCTCATTATAGCCTCCAGCAAGTCCCCAAAATGTGTAGTTTAGTTGTTGGGTCCAGCCAGAATCAAATGTTAAAGAAAATAACATGCAGCAAAAATTTCATGTTTTACAGGTACTGTAGGCCTCATCATCCGACCAAATCAACTCATTTTAGATCTGAAGGCTAGGGCTCAGATCTTTAAACTGCCTATTGTATATACTACATGTATACTAACATTATTCAAAGTGATCATCGACATTCACCAAACCAATTTGGAAAGTCATTCAGAATCATAATGCAAAGGATGATCATTAAGACATAAGGTTATTAATGATTTATAATTACTTTCTATTAATGTTCTAGGTTACTGGACGCCCACATCATCTGGAGATATACACAATATATCACAAAACTAATGTATCACAAAACAATGTACATCACAAAACTTGGCATAACGTAGCCTACAGTTGTACATAGGCCACGCGCGATACTCTATCGATACATTATCGATTACCGTACGCGTTCATGTAGTCATGAAGCGTAGTAATAAGCGTTCATGTAGTCATGAAGCGACTGAAATTAGTAGGGTATCGGCTCCAATGCTGAGTTATTAATTAACTGAATCAGACATATTTGCGAGTCAAAAATTGATCCTAGATCAAATTTCAACTTCTTAGTTGAATAACTGGATATGAGACAGGGCCTAACCCTGTATCATTTATGTTCGCTTACTGCTTCGAATTTTAATCATCAAAATGTGATTCAGATACGAGCGTTGTCTAGGACACAATGTTACGAAGCGTACCTGCACATCAAAATGCTTCAATTCAAGCGCATGCTCATGTTAGAGATTGCTGACACATGCACTCCCTGCAAGCCGGGAAATACAGAATTTGTTTACAGCCCAGAGCACCCCGGGAGAGTAGCAAAAGGCGAGTAAAGAAGGGAGGAGCGATTCTGTGCGTTGCTCTCCTCATAGAACCGGACTATTATACAATAGTCTTCGTTACCAGACACGGTCCTTAAAGTCTCAAACCTCAAAACAAAAACATGCATGCACATGTGTTATGTTATGACGCTTGGGGGAAGGGATTAGTAAGAATTTGATTAGCCTATAACCCATAACAAAGGAACCGATAGGAATAATTGCCGCTCTAAATCTCTGTATGGGGGAAATTTAGGGGAAAGGAGGGTGGGGTCATCAACCTGTTTGGTGTTATGCAATATGGCCTATATAAAATGAGAGCAAACTAAATTAACACACATTTTACAAACTAGGGGTGGATTTGACTAAATTCAATAATCATTGATTATAAATTATCTCTCATGCGGAAGGTCGGAAGGTTGGAAGGTCTGTGTTCATATCCGATCGCTGCCTAGTTACATGCATTGCCTTGAACAAGCTGTTCACCAACAGACACTGCGGTTCACTCAGCCGACCACTGTAGATGTTTGGCAGGTCTTATGTCTGCAGAGGTAAACCACACGACGTCGTACTACGTAGCACTGACTGCGCTACTATAGCGCAGTGGTTATCAAGCCGTGTGGCATAATGAATAAAGATGAGCATTGTGCAGTATTCAGGACATGAAATCTACCCCTTTATAAGGTACCTGGTGCCAAAGCCTCGACTGCGGTACGGCTCGGCGACGTAGTAGTAGGACCCGTAGAGGATGTTCTCCCCCCAGGGGATGCGGATAGCCGCCGCCACCACCTCCCCCTCGTAGTCGCCGATGTAGAAGCCCGGGCTGCGAGGTGGGTAGGAGCTCAGCGCGACAAGCAGATCATGTCTGCAACAATACATCACAGCGTAGGTACCAACGTCAGGCTAGATCCTATATAGGCTAGTCACATACAGAGGGCGAGACATTGTAAACTGTTACAACTTGGTGTTGTATCAGTTGTATGGGTGTATTGGATTTAAATTGCGCTAGTTATAAATAGATAAAAAATCACAGGGAAGCCGCTTCTCTTTCTCACCCTACAGTGTACATTTACATACACTGTACATGTAGTCATAATCTTACAATCATGTCTGTAGTCGCAACGGCGATCCAAACTAAAAACGGGCGCTGACAGAGTCAAATATCTGAGGAGGCGACTGCTCCAATTTCGTCTCAAGGTTACTACATTATTTGGGTGTAAGATTACAATTTAGAGTATTATCGTTAACCATTATGATCATCGTTAAACGACATTAAGCAAAATTGAATATCGAATGTAGTGAACAAATGAACAGGGCTGTAGCCACGACAGTAATAGCCGCGCTGACGCAAAGTTAAAATTCGTGCAAATAGGGGCTTACACGGCACGACGTACACAGTGCACGTACACAGTGCAGGTACACAGTTTACGTATACAGTGCATGTACAGAGTGCACGTCACACACAGTGCACATAAACAGTGCATGTACACAGCGCACTGTATCACAGTGCACGTATACAGTGGACGCACACAGTGAATGTACACAGTCCACGCACAGAATGCACGTCCCACGCGCAAGGTCCACTTACTCTGGCGGGACCTCAAACTCGCACAGCTACAAATGTAGCTGTATGTAGATGTAGCTCTAGATGTAGTACATGTAGCTCGATTACTGCGACAGGGGCCCCTGAGCAAACTCTACCCTTCACAGTTGGGGAGCATTTTTAGGTCATGTATGATTATACGACTTCTCAAAGGAACTTACGATCGGTTGATGGGTGCTGATATATATTTTTGAAGAAGTTTTTAGGGGTGCATTTAATTTTAACCAACTTTGTCACATACTCATATCAACGACGAGATTCAAGGAGTGTTGGAGCCATTTCTGAATTGTATACTATTACTACAGCAGAGGCAGAAAAATATCTACCACAGTGGGTGAGCGTGGACCCCTTCCCTGCCTGGGTTCCCCCCTGCCATGGCTACAGTTCTGAGCGTACCTAGATACACAGCCCATATTGTCGTTGTACCAGTCCTGCACGACGCGCGCGTCCGCTGCCGTCATGCTTCTCACCCTGTACCCATCCTCGTACGTCCGCCAGACACGATACCCGCCTTCGGCGTTCCCTGGTGTCGTGACGTCACCGCTGCCAGTCGTGACGTCATCGCTAGTTTCGCTGCTCATGACGTCACTTGTCTTTTGAGGCAGTCGTGCGCAGCAGTTTACAATGCTTTCAGTGTGATGTCACTGTCAGCTGGTCAGGCACCTGCCGAGGTTAAACCAAAATAAAGAATATTCGAAATAATTCATGCATTTATACGCTACAAGAATGCAGCAGACCTACGGTAAAATAATTTAAAACAAATAAGCAGCCTTAACGTCTGCCTGCAACCAGTGGCATCGCGCCTGCAGGGCACGTGTAGGCACAGTGACTGGCCCGCCTGAAAAAATGTCCAGGCGGGCCAGGGTGGGCAAAGAGTGGACCAAGGTGGGCCAAAATTTTGATTTAACAAGCAGAAAATGAAATCTTGAATTGCTGCTAAGAATTTCCTGAAGAACAAAAGAGCATTTTTATTGAGATGGTAATTTCGGAGGGTCGAGAAAGAAGAAGAAAAAAATACAAAAAGTGAAGGGAAGAGAAAAAATGTGCATGTATGTGCAAAATGTGCATGTACAGGGTGCGCAAAAAATAACCCCCTAGCAGATTCGCGATAACTCAGTCAAATAGTAGAATTTGTGCTTCACCTATGCGGGGATTGTAACTGAGATAATTTGACACAAGATCTGAAAATTTAAAGCGAAAATATGGTTGCATTCAAAAGTTATGAAACTTCTCTTAATAAAGTTAAAAAATAATTTCAACCAGCAAAATTACGCCTTCCAAGAGCGTTTTGGTGCCTCTCAGTTGTATCGCTTTCAATTATTTAGAATAATATATGACAGCCCTGAAGCTAGTCTAGGCCCTACTGCTTTTGCTCGACAAAAAATATAACATTTTATGTGTTTACTATCTGCTGTGTTGAATGCTTGGTGTCTCCTTCTGTGCAGGCATATTTTATAGCATTTTTATATATTGATCCATCATCACTGAACTGTTTGACAATGCTGTATAATATTCCTACTGATTTTTATGATTTAGGTTATATTTCATTTTGTAAACGGTATAGATCATCGTTTTCATGTGAAGCTGCAGGCTAGCCTGTGCTTATATGTTTTTTCTTCTTTTTTGATCTATTTATTTCAAGTTGTATTTTGTGATTCTGCTCTCGTGGTGGTGGATTCATATATACAGAGTGAGTCAAAAAAATAACCCCCTAGCGATATCGCGATAACTCAGTCAAAATGCAAAATATTGGTTTCATACTTTTAGGGATTAAAGAGGAGCTAATTTTCCACAAGATCGCCAAATTTCATGTGAAAATATATTTTAGTTCAAAAGTTATGACTGTTTTAGAAAAAAAGTAGTAAACATTAAGTTAACAAACGCTCTAAAGCTCGCTCAGTCTGGCTATTTTGCCTGTAACTGGCCTGCACCTGTTTCAGCGTGCAGAGCATGTAAGAATAAACTACTCAAAGTGTCCTTGCTTTCAAACCTTGTCCTCAAAACGATTTTAGTCCCATGTTCCTCCTGCACAAGATTGGTCATTGTAAACGTGTTCAACTTGCTGTGTTAACGAACCATGCTTCCAGCGCAAAGGCCGCAGTGCAGCATATGAACATGGTCTACTAGGCGGCTAGGCCATCGATTTCTCAGGCACATGACGTCATGAATATGCCTTCTGGCACGAGTACAAGGATTAGTTAACATGAAATTCAAGACAAAAGCATTTTTATGAGCTTAATTTTACTGTATACATAATTTTTTGACTTAATTACGCTTGTTAAATTGTTTTTTTAAACTTTTTACGCAAACATTCGTAACTTTTGAACTAAAACATATTTTCAATTGAAATTTGGTGCTCTTGTTGCAAATTATCTCAGCTACAATCCCTGCAAATATGAAACAAAAATATTAATTTTTGACTGAGTTATCGCGATATCGCTAGGGAGTTATTTTTTTGACTCACTCTGTACATGTAGCTTAGCTGATATGCTGCTGCGGCGCAAGTCAGTCAATCGCGTCCTGATTGGCTTTCAGTTCCATCTCTGTCCTTTGGCTTGGGTCTGCGGGCCTGGTACTTTTCAAGCATCGCTCCCCATTTATGGTAGTCAAGCAAATGAGGTCTAGACTGCTTCGTGACAAATTTGAGAGACTAATAGACATCAAAACGCACGTTGAAGGCATAATTGTGTTGGTTCAAATGATTTTGTGACTTTTTTGGAAAACGTTTCATAACGCTCGAATATAGGAGTATTTCCGTTTGAAATTTTCAGATCTTGTGCCAAATTATCTCAGCTACAATCTCTGCAAAGATGAAGCAAAAATGCAGAAATTTGACTGAGTTATCGCAAATCTGCTAGAGGACTTTTTTGGCGCACCCTGTGTAAAGATTTTGAGAAGAATGTTTCCGTACGACGCGTGGGCCACGCGTCGCACGAAAACATTCTTCTCAAAATCTTTACACAGGATGCGCCAGCAAAAAAAGAAAAAAGACAAAAAATGTTGAATGAAATAAAATTGGAGTGTTCAAAGAATAGAAAAAACTATGGTGAATGGTCTATGGAATAACAAATTAAGAAGTAGGTTTTTGTGATATACCATATATATCATACATTCATAGTACGCCATAATAATATATACCCCTAGCGAATTCGCGATAACTCAGTCAAAATTAAACATTCTACCTCCATCTTTGCAGAGATAGTAGCTAAGATAATTTGACACAAGATATGAAAATTACAAGTGAAAATATCGTTGCGTTCAAAAGTCATGAAAGTTCTACAAAAAAAATCAAAAAATTATTTCAGCTATCACATTATTACGCATGCGAAGAGCATTATGATGCTTGTCGGTCTCAGAAATTCGTCGCCAACTGGCCACATCAAATTTCCTTGACTACCGACAATGGGGGGCGATGCTTGAATAGTATCATGACCCATAGACCCAAGGCGAAGACAAAGGTGGAACTGAAAGCGAATTAAGACGCGATCTTAACTGCATGACTTACGCCGTAGTAGCCCATCAACAAAACCATGCAGGCATGCAGAAGAAGACATCAAGCATTCATCAGAGCAGATGGCGAACACATAAATTATCAAAATTAAGGCCTGTTGTTGACCTAACCAGCTGATTCCTTTAGGACTACCAATTCATCTGAGTGATTCGAAGCACTACGACCGAGAGGCATCAAAATGCTCTTCGCATGGGTAATAATGTGTTGGTTAAAATTATTTTTTGCCTTTTTTGGGAAGAAGTTTCAAAACTTTTGAACGCAACGATACTTAACTTCAAAATTTCCAATCTTGTGTCAAATCATCTTAGCTACAATCTCTGGAAATATGGAAGTAGCATGTTTAATTTTGACTGAGTTATCGCGAATTCGCTAGGGGTATATTTTTCATGCCGCACTCAGTACATGTAGCAAGTAGTAGGGTGAAAAAGCGCTTCTTTCCACATAATAACTTTGAGAAAAAGCTTACTCCTAATGTCCCCACTTCAACACACTGTTTTGTTAAACGACTAACTAAAACTAGCGCAGGCGATGACGTCACAAATTTTAAAGTTCGAAGAATTTTCCAAAACTCGTTGAAATCGTTATTCTCTATTCAAGCATGTTTTGCCAGCTTGGCAGACGTGTTGTTTGTGGTCAATTTTAACTGGGTGCATCTTTTAAACTGCTGGATAAAATTCAACAAAAATTGGCAGAAATATGAAGCAATGATTCAAGTTAATATGGTAAAACTTTCATGGACTTGGCTCATTGTATGCGGAGAATTGAAGAAATTCGTTGGGTCCTTTACTTTTGAGCCACGGTGTAGAATGCCGATACTACCATAGCGTTGCCCCACTCATTTGTTTTGCGCACTGTCGGTTTCTCATGGTTCTTGATTTTTGATGTAATGTTTACTACTACACCGAATCTCAAAATAAAAGCACTCCATGAATTTCTTCAATAACTATGGAACGCAATAGGAGTCGTCAACGAAATTTTGCCACATAAACTTGGGTCATTGCTTAATATTTCTGCTAATTGTCATTGAATTTCATCGAGCGGTTAAAAAGATACGAGTAGTAGTCAAAGTTGACCTACGAAGAAAAGCGTCATTGCAACCAAGCTAGGAAACTGCTTAATTGCCGTTTGCACCTCTTGTGCAAGCCAAAAGTATATGCCCATATAGTATAAGCCATTAGTATAAACCAATAGTATAAACCAATAGTAAAAACCAACGAGACAACAATGACACGTCACGTGACGTCATTGCACTCACGAACTATCGTTTTATATAGATTTATCAATAGATTTATAGAAAATCAATCTGCACCAGTGACGAAAAAAACAGTCAAATCTGACTGCAAATAATGTTTTATCTGAAAAACATTGTTTAAAATAATTAGTCGAAACATAAAAACAAGCCTCCCCGTACTACTTTTTGGTCAATGCAGTTGTTTTAGGTATCGTACTGTAATTTTAGAATTTTGTAAGACTTCATATTTTAGTAGGGGGCCTCCCCCGGATCCCCGGAGTTCTCCTTGGCCTCTCAAAACTCCCTAGACTACTTTTCCGAGCAATATACAGAGTGATTCAAAAAAAATTACCCCCTAGCGATATCGCAATAACTCAGTCAAAATTCAAAACATTGATTTTATATTTTTAGGGTTTGGAGAGGATATAATTTGCAACAAGTCTGCTAAATTTCAGACGAAAATATTTTTTAGTTCAAAAGTTATGACTGTTTTACAAAAAAGTTTTTAAAATCAAGTTAACCAACACTCTAAAGCTCGCTCAGCCTGATTACTTTGCCTGTAGCTGGCCTGCACCTGTTTCAGCGTGCAGAGCATGTAGGAATA
>JAQIWG010007386.1:0-12377 GCA_034695025.1 Chamaedrilus cognettii
AGCTTTGAGCAGCTCTGAGCAGCTCTGAGCAGCGCTCACGATAGTTAACGTTTGTTAACTTTTACCCGGCATTTTGGAATGAAATCGACCGACATTCGACCATTAGATTTCTGTCGATGATTAAACTCAATTTGGCTTTCGCCTCGCGAAATACTGCACCTCCTAAAGTTAGGAAAAGCCACAGAATAACAGAGCATAGTGTTTTTAGGCGTAACCGTAACAACACTACCCGGTCCCGACCCTCCCACCTCTGTCCGGAGTCCACTCAGCGATTAAAAAAATCGCCCCTCCCCCTCGAGACGAATGACTGGATTTCCCATCTTATGAATTGCGCTGCCCCATCTCAAAGAAGCTATTGCCGCCCGTGAGGCCCAGGCGCACAGTTGATCAGTTACAGTTGCATCATTAGCACGCTTGGTCTATTTCACTTTGAATATTGTCAGCGCTATTAGTGAAGCTTCGGTTCCGGTTCCTTCAGCGATCAGGCGGAACGGTGTTCCGGCACCTCGTAGTGACCCAAACCTCCCCCCCGGCAATCACAGAGAGCGTTCCGCCACCTCAGAGTTTTCAAAAATAGCTCTGCGCCGACAACTTATTTTATGCAGCCGAGAACTTACTTTATGCTGCCGACAACTTGTGTTATTCTGTTGACAACTTATTTTATTCAATGGACAACAGTTACTTATTTTATGATGCCGACAACTAATGTTATGATGCCGACAACTTATGTTATGCTGCCGACAACTTATGTTATGCTGCCGACAACTTGTTCTTGCTGCCGGCAACTTATTTTAAACTGTATGCTGCCGACAACTTATGTTATGCTGCCGACAACTTATTTTGTGTTGCCGACAATTTATCTTATGCCGCCGACTTATGTTATGCTGTCTTTGGCCTATGTGTCTTTGGCATGAGCTGCAAAGATGCAACAATGTTCGAAATCATCGTTTTTTTGCGATTCTTGAGAAAATGATACAGATTTTGCAAAATCGCTTCTTAAAAAAAATGTTGTTTGCAGACCGCCAAAAAGGTCGTCGACGTTCAGCCGAAGGTGGCAGCCGTCAGGGAGAAATTCCTCGCCAAGTTTAGCGGTCAGAATTGGGCTCAGATCACTCTCTCATCACTGGGATATTATCAGTGTTTATCTAGGCGGTGCGTTTGAGGGGCGGATCAGGGGCAATTCCACGTTGGGTATGACAGGGGATGCATCCTCCCCCCCTAACAGCATGTAAAGTATTATTTCCCAAGTAAAATTTGCAAAGGGTAAGGAAAATGAAGTGCAAATGAGGCCAAACATTGACTAAATTGGCTTAATGTGCCCCCACCGGAAATTATCATGCTCCATAATGAGGACTTTGATGTAGCAAAAGAATAGCATTATTTATTATCAAAATTTTCGGTCACCACCACCCCCCCCCCCCCGGGGAGGGAGATGCTGAGGCTAGCGGCCAGCGACCAACACGTACCAGCACCGGCCAACACGGGCCTGAAGCGTGCACCAGCTGGTCTAGAGATATTCACACCCAACGTTGATAATGCTTAGGTTAGTGGCAATGCTTAATATTGAAGGGCATAACGTTCAAGGCGTCGTGCGTGTTGCAGGGAACATTCTGGACGACACGTACGACGAAGCGGACGTCAAGTGGGTGAAGACGTGCGACGGGTTCATCCGATGCGTTCTGAGGACATTCAGGACAGGGGGCGATGTGGACAAGTCCGTCAACCTCATCGATGAAATACTGCGCTTCAGGGCCAACATGAAACTAAGCAGTGAGTGTGAGGGATAGTTGGCTATAAATTACCCCAGGAAGTCGGAGAACAAAGAGTAGACTTTCAGCCCCGGGCTCCCCGGGCGAGTCGCTAAAGGCAACTAAAGAAGGGGAGCGGTTCTGTGCGGCCCTCTTACACAGAATTGGACTGTAACGGTCTTCGTTACTCACATACGGTCGAATTTTTTTTATTAAAGACAGAAAAGAGTCGTATTAATTTTACCGTCCGTAGATTCCGTTTGCGTTGCAAATCTGTTGTAAGGTCTAGAAGCATTGAAATGTTTCCAAACGGATCGTAATAAATTAGAATCTGTTCATTCAACAGTTTTCCCCCATGCAAGGGTCCCAAGCATAAAATGCTGTATGCTTGCCTGATTCATTTGCAGGTTTGACAGAGGCAGACTTGAACCCGGCGCTCATGAATCTGAACGCGATATTCTTCCAAGGCAAGGACAAGTCCGGCTACAGCGTCAGTGAGTTACTGAACTTGCGCAGCCTTTTAGTGCATTAATGATTGTTATCGTGAGCCACAGTTATTATGGACAACGAAAAACGAAAAAAACGTATCAATTTGCCCCGGTACTTAACGATTGTTTTTTGTTTTTTGTGGTTTAGCACATTGTGTGCTACACACGTTTAGAACGTGTGTAGGGCTATATACAGTCCGGTTCTGTGCAGGAGAGCCGGCAAAGAACCGCTCCCCCTTTTCTTTAGTTGCCTTTTGTGACAAGCCCGTGGAGCTCTGGGCTGCAGGCTAATTCTTCGTTCCCCGGCCTGCAGGAGTAGGTACTTTACGAAGGTGTTAGCCCATACTGGCATTTGCTTATCGGCTGTGGGCGATGGCAGCACAGGCCAATTTACTCTTCGTTTGCGATGTGCTTCATCACCCTTCTATGAATGACCTTTGCTCAAATTTATCAAATATTTCTTCCTATGATACACGCATGCATTGCGTGATTCTATGATTGTGCATTTTGCATATAAAAAAGGTCCATGTTTTGCCCTGGTACTCAAAATAGAAACCCGGCGCCTATAAATCTGATATTGCAGTGGTATAGTACTACGCTGCTTTGTATCATTACTCTGGGCATTGCATAGTATCACTACGCTGCAGTGTATCACTATACTGCTATGCATCACTACGCTGCTGTGTACCACTACGCTGGGCATTGCACAGCATCACTATGCTGCGGTGTATTACTACGCGGCTGCATATCACTACGCTGGGTTTTGCATAGTATCACTACGCGTTAGTGTATCACTACGCTGCTGTGTATTACTACGATGGGTATGGCATAGTATTGCTACGCTTCAGTGTATCTGCGCCTGTCGCTGGTGAAGAAGGGACAGTTTCCCCTCGACGACATCAAACGCGTCCTCTCCTACATCATGAACAAGCACTACATGGCCGACCCGGAGGCTCCCACCGTCACCGTCTTCGACTGCACCGACGCGGGCGTCATGAACATGGTTCGTGCTGCTTGCGCTTCTATTTAGCAATAGTAGTGGGCGCAGTAGTTGGAGTAGTGGGAGTAGTAGTGGGAGTAGTCGGATTTTACGGAGTCTCCGGATTTTGTCGTCATTTGCTGGAGTCTCAGGCAATTGCCAGCATTTATCGGAAGCTCCGACAATTGCCGGAGAGTAAGTTCAAAATTGAGACTCCAATCAACTATGAGATACATGTACTACTATCCAATAGCTACCGCTGCAATACTCTCTGTACAAATAGGCTATTACTGTTTTGCTGTAGGTTGTTACTGACGCAATTTTTTTTTTTTAATGATAGATTTGCATATGAGTGACTTTTTTCAGGACGTGGACGTGAGCAAGTTTGTCGTCGCCTGCAATGCAACCTATTTTCCAGAGTTGGCAGGTTTGTTTGTCGAGAATAATCCGATGTATTTCTCCCTTGTGTTTCATAACAGTACGCTAATGCACCGTACCTACGATTCAAGCAAATGATGTTTTTTCATATTCGTTTGCACGACATATTTTGTTGTGTTACAAGTGCAGCATACATACATACATACATGCATACATACATGCATACATGCATACATACATACATACATACATACATACATACATACATACATACATACATACATACATACATACACGCACACACGCATACACGCATACACGCATACATACATGATACCTAGCTTACAAACCATTTACCAGTCAACAAAGTGCACGACTGGTGCTTAGACTTCCTAGAAATCCATAGCCTCAGATAATATTGTTTTTACACAAGTTTATCTTGAAAAATCGCAGTTGGTACATGTAGACAATTTACTTCACAAATTTCAACTTCTAGTCGACTATTTTAGTTTAAATGCATTAACAAGATGGCGCTTACCTCCTCGACACGCAGCGAGCCTCGACGAGTCTGGCATGACTATTTATTACTAATTGTTGCTAATCATTACTATTTATTACTATTGATTACTATTCTTTATCATTCATTACTATTCTTTACGATTCATTACCCTTTGAAGGAAGTCTGCCTGACATGACTATTCATTACTAATCATTGCTAATGATTGCTATTCATTACTATTCATTACTATTCATTACTATTCATTACTGTTCATTACTATTCAAAGTGAGTCTGCTTGACATGATTATTGATTACTAATTATTACTAATTATTACTTTTGATTACTATTTTTCACAATTGATTTCTATTGATTACTATTCGAAGCGAGTTTGCCTGGCATGGAAATGCCCATCATGAAAATGCCTGATTTTACTTCACAATAGTGGAGCAAAACCAATGATGAGGTATTGGGCAAGATGTGTCAGAAAAGTTTGCACAAGGATCGCATCTACAGTATGTGATTAATAGAATAAGGGAATTGTTCTACAGTTGCTTTGTAATCAAATAGGTTAATTTTTTGTTTGGGAATTTTTCTAGCACGCAAACTCGTGTGATATTAAAGGAGTAAGCTCTAAATTACAGGATAAACTCGCTCGTCTGACAAGATAGTCATGTTGCGTTGTAGCCTACGGCCTGTTATTCAAGATGGGTCGGGCACTGGAAGGTATGTTACCGCATCTGACACACTTTCATATTGAAGAACTGGGCGAGAGCCTAGAGTCAGATATAATCAGAGTTCAGTTTAGTCCCTACAAAATAGAAGTTACGTTACGCCTGCTGCTTATAAAACAGGAGTAGTGACCTAATGAGGACTGCAGGAGCTGGGGTTTTAGCGTCCGACGCCTTAATCACTACACCACAGCGCCTCGCTGCGGTGTATGGACTGTAGATTATAATCATTGTATTAAATAGATAGCGGTCTATGAAATTGCTCGATCTCCTGAGCAGTTCTGCCAGTTTCTGGACATTTATTTGGCCCGCAAAGATGACTTAAACGCCCCAGCTGTATAGCGTAAAACATGAAATTTTTGTGCGCATGTAATTGTGACGAACGTTGCGGATGGTGCGCTGTGGATAGCACTTTGCTGACGTCATTGTTGCAGTAATCTATGCAATCATCAAGACGTTCATGAACGCAGAGCAGACGGCCAATACTCACGTCGTGACTCGCAAGAACGTCCAGAACTACATCCCTGCCGACCAACTGCTGCCGCACATGATCAAGGCGGACAAGTAGACCGAATCACCCGCCGGCGCATTGATACATTCATTCGCATTTAGAAGTGACTAATGTTACGCTAGTCTGCTAGTCCGGCATACATCGGTTGGATCAGACCCTTAGGGCTAATCCAAAGTTGGATTAGACCACGATGCATTTTCCACTATGCATTGTTTGCATGCAGACTTGCATGCATGTAATTAGAATACAAGGGGAATACAGGGAGCTAAAGTCGCAATGCAATTGACTGCAGCCTAGCGCTGCGAACCGACGCGCGGCGCAGCAGTCAAATGAACTGTGACGTCACTTTAACGCTTGTAGTTAGTTATAAACTTATCATGCATGCAAATTTGCATGCAAAAAATGCCTCGTTTAACAGAGAGCCTTATTAGGGTCTAATCCAACACATGCATATTTTTTCCGCGATTTTTTTCATGCATGAAAAGTTTGTCATTAAAATACAAGCAACGAGCTAGTGTAACAGTGTACCGCTGCGAGACCGGGTGCGCGTCGAGGAAGCAGTCAATAGAACTGTGACGTCATGTCAACGTTGGTATTTTAATTAAAACATTTTCATGCACGAAAAAAACCCGGTTTCATTAAAAGTTGGAGTAGATCTAAGATTTATCTTGGTTACGCCAGGGTATTGAAGCAAGGCTGCGACGATGCCTAATCCTCAGATGTGCATGTATGTGGCTTGTGCACTCAAAGCGCAGACATATAAACGTTGCTACCATATTCAAGTACATGTGCATTACTGCGTTATTGATGTCAGTTTGAGGCACTGAACTTCCAGAGAATGTCTTCCGCGTTGGTTTCAGATATTTTGAATGAAGATCATGACTGCTTTGCGCGAACATTTTTACGCGAAATGTATCTTACCAGAAAGAACAGATGAGAATAGAAATTGGCCACTAGTTTAACTCGCACTTATACTTGCTTAGGTTGCTTCCTTAATTATAATGAGTTTGTGAGTTAGCTGCATACTATATTCATGCCTTCAGTTCATATTGGCTCATCTTTTCTGGCAAGGCAATTGTAGACAAGTTGACAAAACGTCACCAAACTGCATTTTTGTTGCATGTATTTGTAAGTATTTGAGCATGAATAAGTTGAATAATAATAAATTTAACATGCTAATAGTGCCCGCACACCTTTCGGTCAAAACGAAGGAAGTTTACCGTGACGTTCGTTTGACCGAATAGGCGCGGTACCGCTAGGTGTGCGCGCTGTCGGTTAAACGAACGCCAGCCGCCGTCGTTAAAGTCACTTTGACTCTAACAAAAAGAATGCTGCGTGCAGCATTCGTCGTTAAGCGATCATGACGTCAGGTCTGCGCGCCGAGACAAACGACCGCAAGCAGTCGGCGGCTCGACGAGTTCTCTACGGACTTGCGTCTTTAACGACAAAACTACCTTCGTTTTGACCGAAAGATGTGCGGGCGCTTTAAGTGTACTAATATAGCGAGTCAGAAATAGATGACCGATGAATCTGTTTCATGAGATTAGGCAATGATAATGCAAAGTCATACGACACGGCAGTTGTACATGTATAGGCAGCGCAAAAGCTTAGTCAATAGAAAATAGAAAACAAGGTTACGCGATACAAATGAAAACAAACAAGTAATACGAATAAGTAATGAATACAAATGAGTAACAAATGAACACGCATGAACATTAGCAATAGAACTACGTCAAGACTAGGCCTAACTATCCACTTTCACCAAGAAAGCCTACACTATCTGGCTTATATAACGACAGATAGCCTACTTCGAACAAGATTACAAGAACAATTATATTCAAATACAGATCTAACGGATGCTCCAGGCTCTCAACCTAATCTAGGTTTATCTGAAAAGATCAAGCAGGGCAGTGTCAACGGCTATATGTGGACGCAATCTAATCCGCTGTGCTCGATTACATCAGATTCTAGACAACAGGCTACACTGCGGCACAGAGCGACATTATCTATACATTGAGCCTTCGTTCAATGGAGATTGTGTTGCAATAATTCAATACAACAACTGATTGCTACACGCAGCACAATGAACCAATGCGGAATGAATTCGCTAAAAAATTAAATGTGACTTAAGTCAACACGGCCTATGCAAACGAGTCGGAAGACAAACTGGAAGCACTATAGAAGGTAGGCAATTAGACAATCGATACATTTAAGAGAGACACAGGGAAAACCTATGAGGAGAATAGTGCAAAGCTATTGCATAATACTCCCTCACCTTGAGAGTTCAAGGAGCGTGTGAGTAACGAAGACTATTACAGTCCGATTCGGTGCCTTGGCCTCGGCTTTACCAAGCACAGAATCCTTCTTTAGTCTATACCGAAAAGCCTGGGTAGCTTTTGACTGCAAGCCAATTATTTGTCCCCTGGCTTGCATGTATCAATATTGCTAAATACGATCCATTGCAATACTAATACTAATACTATCTATTGCTAATGCCATCTACTCGTGCCAATTGCATAATACAAATTACGTCGAGCAGAAACACTCAGGCTGAGTTGTTCAACAGGGAGTTATTTGATTTTAAATACTCATAGAACACAAATGACGTCACGATCCAATCAGATGGCGCAAATTCGATCCAGGATTGTTTGAATAACGCGCCAATATTGGGGAGTTATTCAAATAATCCTGGATCGTTCAACCACGGTTCAAATAACTCTCTATTGAACAACTAGGCCTCAGTGTTTATCAATAAAAAAGGTGTGAACATATTAATATGCATGAACCATTGAGCAATTATCTGAGCCGCATACTGAGAGACTACCAATCATTCTGCCATCAAGGAATGGCAAGCCTGTATTCACAGCGGAAAGCAATGCAATGGAAGTAACAGGCACCAGAGTTTGAACTAATACGAACGTAGAAGTCCTACGCTAGAAATACAGCTGCTGGCGCACACGGCACAAAAAGGAGGATCGTCATGAGGCAGCAAAAATGGCGACATGGACTATTAGATGGGCTTCTATTGGCTGTCTAGAAGCAAGCTGATTCCCGTTAGCTTTTGCAGCCAATGGCGGCACAGTTTAAAACTAATTCCACCATTTTGCTGCCTCTGACAATTTTCCTTTTGTGGGCCGTTCAGCTTGGCTGAGTACCTTTCTAGGTTTATAGTAGCCCAAATTCTTTGATAGTCACATAAAGCAATGGCTTTGCAAATCAGTGCATTTTGCATCATGAGTAACATTGTTGCTTATCGAGTTCATTTACTCAATGACACATTTCACTATGCAACAATCAGAAGGTTCAAAACATGCACATGCTTCTAAGCTACAAGTGTGGCGTTTCACAAGACTTATGCTTGTATTCACCATGGCCGCTTAACCTTGTGTTATCTCAATCGCTGAATTATCTGCAATGAGAACTGACATGATGATGCCTATACATCGCGACGTCATGCCATTATTTAGCAGAAAATCCGCAATTGACAAAATGCGAGGTTTAACGGCAAGCTGCATAGCAGGGTTAGGAAGAAACCGAAAAGAATTACCGAAGTTGGTAACGCTTACAGCCAGTCTTGTTGTCAAGATTTTTTTTCAAGAACAAGACCAAGACCTTAGCTACCAAGACCAAGATCAAGAAGAAGACCAAGACCTTAGGGACCAAGACCTTAGGTACCAAGACCAAGACTTTTACTTTCAAGACCAAGACCAAGACCTTAGTAGCTAAGACCAAGACCAAGACCTTTGCTGGCAAGATCAAGACCTTTGCAAAACGAACTCGAGCTCACTCGAGACCAAGACCTTGGTCACGAGGACAACACGACTGCTTACAGCATAAACTGCTTTCAGCAGCGAAAACATATAGGCTCTCAAATCCTCTGTAGACGCGTACAGAAACAGGAATGACGTTTAGGATTGGCGTAAATGGATTATCAAAACATATCCGACTTCCACAAACAATAATTTTTTTAATTTGTTTAAGACAAAAATGCAAGGTCCGATCATGCACACTGGCTTCACCAGACCATATATTTGAAGGGGTCAAAACTAACGTGAAACGGCACAACTTAAATTTTTGAGCCAGTATAGTCATTTTGACAAATTGCCATGCAATAATAAAAAAATTATGGGGCAGCACAGAAATTTAGAGGCGACAGCCCCCCTTGTGCTCAGACGTTCCGCTTATCACCCATCATGCAGCGTCCCTTGCCCTCACCCCCCCCCCAGCTGGTAAGCTGACTCTTATTCAGTCGCCCCACTCATATCTTCCCTCTCAAACACCGATCCTCCGTCGAACGTTTCGCGATTCATCGCCGTGACAATTCTCGTTTTCTTGATGGTCCCGTCCTCCAGGATTTCCTCCCTTTCCTCCACCTGCACCAGTGGTTCCCTAGGCTGGTGGGGGGGGTCCTGGGGCAGGCCCGCCATCGCCTCCCAGGTCCTGTGCTCCGGGGTAGACCCATCCAGCTGAAATTAATTTGAAGAAATCATTGATGTATTACATTATTAATACGAACATAAATAAACCAATAAGCAAATAAATAAACCAACCGCGTCTTTTGATGCCTATTTCATTAATGTTCATGTTTTCATACATGTTAGACGTTCAAAAATTTCATGTTTTACACCGTTAAGTGTGAAGTTGAAAGCGATCTCTGCAGTTGTAAATCTCAAATTTAACATTACAGATACAGAAAATGCACAAAAACGTATTTAAAATAAAAATAAATAAATAAATATATATATATATTTATATATATTTATATATTATATTTTATATTTTACATAAAAATCTACAGTTGTAACATTTCCTTAAAACACAGCCAAACCTGCAGCATCAGCTCCCTCATCTGTTCGGCGTCCTCGGGGTGCAGTGCGTCACCCTGCCCCTCCTCCCCCCCCTCCACCACGACCCTCCTCGTCACCGTCTGGCGCTGTTGCGTCTCCACGCGGCGCCGCGTCAGCACCGTCCCGTCTTCCAGGGTCTCCTCCGTCTCCGTCACCATCGTGCACACTTCCGGGTCTCCTTCCACCACTTCCGCATATGCGCGGAGTCCGCCGGATTCTCCGCCTGGAGCTATTTCCACTGCTTCTTCATCCGACAGTGTCGGCTGAGGTTCGAAATCGGAGGAAATCGGAATTTCCGGAGCGAGGAATTCCAGACGGTCTTCCGGATAGTCTGGATAGTTGGGATTGTTGGGATCCTCCTCGATGACGTCAGAGGGGTGCGTCGCGTCATATTGCTCGCCTTCAATGACGTCGTCGTCGATATTTTTTTCCTGGACGCCTTCAATGACATCATCGTCGTAAGTTTTGCCTTGGCCGCCTTCAATGACGTCATCATCGGATGCTTTCTGGTCCTGCTCGTTGGCAGTGACGTCATCGTTTGTGGCGGCAAGAGCCTGCGATTTGCCGATAGTGACGTCATCGTCAATAGAGTCGTACGTGATGTGGCCGTGGGGGAAATGTTCAAACGGGTCGGGATTATATGGGAGTGAAACGGTTCTGATATCCCCCTGGGTTTCATGTTCATCATAGCTAGTGAAATCTTGAGTATTTGAACGTTCTTCTTGTTCCCTGACAATTTGAGGTTCATCACTTTCATACTGACTCCCTTGAGTCTCGTCTCTGTTGGCAGAAATTTCCGGATAAGTTTTGCTCGTTAAGTTTCCATCCAGATATCGATCATCATCAGCCGTTTCAGTCGGAACATCGAATTCATCCCCGAAATCCTTTGACTTTTCCGGGTGAGGATAGTTCAGAGTTTTGTCCTCTTGCGTCGGAGCATCTTCGTGCTCTGGATCCAGCTGCTTCATTGGATTCTGTGCATAGTACACCGCCGTACCCGTCCTCACTTCCGGCGAATCCTCATCGAAAACAAAACCCACCTCCTGCTGCTGCACCTTTTCTACAAACACCGCCTCAATGCGTGGCTCTCTATCTGGACTCATATCTCCGGTTTCCAAATCCTCCACTTCGTTGGTGGATTGCGTCAGGATGTCAGCCAGTTCGTTCAGGGCCGCGGTTTTCGCTCGTGGTGATGTAGCCTTAGTCTCAAAATCCTCCTCCTTCTGCAGCTGTGGCTCAAGTGGGACAGCCTCAAGGATTGGTTCCCACCGTGACTTTTCCACCTGAACAACATCTAGAGGAGAGTCCGCCTCGTCAGATTCGTTGCTCGGTTTTCTTCGGTAACCGTCTTCTCGCCACACCGGATCCGCGCTTTCTTCTTCTTCAGCGTCGCCCGATATTTCTCCCGATTCACGCTTCTTTTCAAATTTTCTTTCTTCCGCCGAATAGTCCCCAAGCGCAGTAGTGTCTGCCTGTTTGGCCCCCCCCGGAGAAGTATTACCCGCTGGAATCGATGTCTCCTCCTGCTGTAGACCTCCTGGATGATGATCTACTGGTGAAATATCATCTACAACTGAAACATCATCAACCCGCGAAGCATCATCTCCCGGTGTCTCCCTCGGCTCCCGGTGCAGCCCGGGAGACGTGTGGACGGGATCGGGCTCCACGTCGCTCAGATCCTCGTTGGTGTCGGTGAGGATCTCAGAGGAGGCGCCCTCGTACGTGTCGGTGAACTCCGCTCCGCCGCCCAGCGGCTCGTCCGGCGACTCGAGCACCCTCTCCAGCGGCACACCTGAAAAAATTACAAAGGAAATGCAACCTGGTCCATATAGCAAAAGGAAATGCAACCCTGAATATTTATCATAGAACACCTTCAACGCAAAAAAGCAAAATTGCTTTGGCCTAATCCTCATCACAAGTTGTCCATGACATTGTAGAGAGATATAATGACAAATTTATTAGACATTACTAGTTAGTTGTCATTAGATTATAGATTATTATTATTATTATTAATACATTATAGATCATTGCGAAATTATAGTCAAATTTTAGATTGCGTTAACGAAGATTGCATTTGCAGCGAGGCATCAATGGAGCAAAAATGCTAGTATGCCTATGTACGCTAAGAGTCGATTTCATAGTCGTTCCTCAACTCCTACCTCGACTCCTACCTTGACCTAGAAAGACAATTTAACAGC
>JAQIWG010007387.1:0-12377 GCA_034695025.1 Chamaedrilus cognettii
ACAATCTAGAATCACTAATAATAGTAACTTGAAATGAGATCTGAGATCTTATCCACGCGATCTGATTGGGTCGTGATATCATTGTTCTTTGACAATTTAACATCATATAACTCTCTATTGAACAACTGACCCTTAAACTTTCTTCTCATAAATAATCACATCAATTTACAGTCATAACGACATACAATTGGTTAGAAGTGTATGCTTCAGACAGAAATATCAAAACTGTGCACAAAGAATGGGCAACAAATATCAAAGAATGAACATACTAACTTACAAATTAACAAAAGTCATGCTATGCAGAACACTGATAAAAATAAAACAAAAAACTGAAAACATCTTGGTCACGTTTTCAAAATCCTCAAGTCCAACAAGTCCCAGCTTATCGCAAAATAATTAATCAAACACTGCTTCGCTTGAACATGCAACTACTATACATAATTTACTGTGTAGGCCTTCATGTTACCAAAACAATGACAATTTGTGAGAGGCCTACGCTAAACTCTGCCACCACTCACAAATTAGAATTGCCAGCTACTCTCGAAAAACATCTAATTTCAAACTGCTACAATCCGCACCATCCTTGATTACAAAGGAAATACATAAGCCAAACCTCAGTTCAAATACGATGATAAAATGTAGAATAAATTTTTGCCTTGTCTAATTTTATGCGAACAATATTTTAAATAAAAATAGCTTCAACTCTCTCTTTCAAGGCCACTGGCCCACCGCCATAAATTAATATCTAAAAAAATCACAGCTGAAGTTCAATCAATTTTGTTAGCATTCATCATTTGTAAGCAGACATTGCATCGACACATAGCAATGCGCACAACGCTAAACACACAAATCATACACTAGTGATAGTTCAGTACAATATTTTGAATTCGGTTCCGCATCGGTATTTTTGAGGACAAAAACCACGGTATCGCCACACCGATGTAGTTAATCTGCATGCCTACTCCCGGTAAACCTATCACAATTAACAACCACCGAATTTCGTCGCAACCCTATAACCGCAAATTCCACTACTACAAAATTCCGTTGGTGTAATATTGAAACCCGTCGTAGAGCTTGGTGGTGAGAGAGTTGATGCTGGCATCGACCATTCCCTTGACGAGGGCCTGCAGCTGCTCCTCCGTCAGGTTCAGGTGGAAGCGGCTCTTGAGGCCGACGATGCTGCCGCCGCGGGCAAAGCACGCCAGCTGGCTGCCGGTCATCATGATCTCAACGAGCGGGACGATCTTGTCCATGTGTTTGCGTGCCGCAACGAGCCCCTGCAGCATGAGGATCTGGAAGTAGCTGAACATGTCGCTGCCGTGCCCGCCCATCACCTGCGCACAGAACCGGCGCCTATTTAATTTTAAATAGGTGCAATCAGGGCTTGATCTGCCAATGGCTAAAATCGGTCCAAAAATTTTTTTTTCCCATTTGGCGAATGTTTTTCCCATTTGACGAAAACCTTTGGCCAATTTTTTATTCATTCTTCATTCTTAGAAGCTCCATTGCTGCTCTATGGTGATGAACAGAGCAATAAATTTAATATATTCCAGTGCACCCAAAGGGAACAAATGTGCAACAAATTTTGCAAATAAAGTACGGCCTGGCAAAAAAAGTCTTTTGGCAAATTTGTGAGTTTTTTTTTTGCAAGACCCAGGGTACAATATACAGAGTGAGTCAAAAAATAATAATCCCCTAGCGATATCGCGATAACTCAGTCAAAAATTAATATTTTTGTTTCATATTTGCAAGGATTGTAGCTGAGATAATTTGCAACAAGACCACCAAATTTCATTTGGAAATATATTCTACTTCAAAAGTTACGAATGTTTGCGCAAAAAGTTCACAAAAAATCAATTTAATGAGCGTAATTAAGTCAAAAAAAAAAATGTATGCAGTAAAATATGGCTCATAAAAAAGTTTTTTGTCTTCAATTTCATGTTAACTAATCCTTGTACTCGTGCTAGAATGCACATTCATGACGTCGTGTGCTGAGATATCGATGGCTCAGTAGGCCATGTTCACATGCTGCACCTCACTGCGGCCCAAGCGCTGCAAGCATGGTTTCGTTAACGCGGCAAGTTGAGCACATCTAAAATGACCAATCTTGTGCGAGAGGAAAATGAGACTGAAAACGTTTTGAGGACAAGGTTTGAAGACGAGGACACTTCAAGTAGTCTATTCTTAGATGCTCTGCACGCTAAAACAGGTGCAGGCCAGCTACAGGCAAAATAACCAGGCTAAGCGAGCTTTAGAGCGTTAGTTAACTTGTTTTTTTTACCTTTTTTCTAAAACAGTCATAACTTGTAAACTAAAAAATACTTTTGCATGAAATTTGGCAGTCTTGTTGCAAATTATCTGCTCTCCAATCCCTAAAAATATGAAAGCAATATTCTGAATTTTGACTGAGCAATCGCGATATCGCTAGGGGATTTTTTTTTTTGACTCACTCTGTATATATTTTTTTATTTTTTTTTTGCATGAACTTGGTATCTCAGAAGGTTAAAAAGTATTGCTCTGATCATATAAAACTCCCTCTAAGCACTAAGGTCTAAGCACACTTCTAAATTCTCGTCATACAGAGCAGCTAAGGCTTGAATCAAATGAGTTTGCAGCGAATTGATCAATCATGCAAATGATGTAATAGCATAAGTTCCCAATAAAATACCTCAACAAACTCATGCGTCAGCTTGAAGGCCGAGGTTTCAAAGCCAAGGTTCTTCCCCGGTGAACTCGACAGAATGAACCCAAAGTCAATGTGAATAATATGACCCTTATCGTCAAGCAGGATATTTCCGTTGTGCCTGAAACACAAAAAACATAGGACTCCAAGTATATGAATTACTGAATGGCATACTACAGATAAGACGTACCGTGTTCCACATTAGAAACTTTCCCACACACACACACACCCTCACACAAGCGCGGTTTAGCGGTTGGATTCTCCGCCTATGCAGGGGTAGGTTATTTGCAGCCATGGACACAAAAACCCGTGTGCCCTGATCCCACGGGGGGCAAAGGGGACAACGTGAGGCCTTCCGAGGAGAAACATTTAACTGGAAAATTGATAAGAAAATGATGGAATCCGTCCATAGTTATCGTGCGCAAAGAACTCTGTCACCTCCACCCCAGCCCACTACGCTCACCGATGAATCATGCCCACACGACATCACTGATAGCCTCATGGAAAAATTTTCAGAAGAAATCCCTTAGAAATTTTGTCAAAGATCTAGACCTTCATACGCATGTAACAACTAGATAAAACCGCAATAGCGATGTAAGACTTAGCATAGAATAAAATAACTAACCGCACTACAATACCTGTCCTTGACCTGCAGCAGGTAGCAGACGAGACAATACCCGGCGGAGCTGCGCACAAAGTTGCGCTGCGCCTCGAGGAACCCCTCGCTCGTCGGCGCACCAAACTCGTGCACGAAATAATCGTACAGCGACATCTGACCACGTCAAAGCAAAGCATTTACCAACTAATATATGAAAATAAAAAATATATCAACGAATGAATAAGAAGTGTACTGGTAGTCAAAAGCAACAAAAATATACATTTAAATGGTGATGCTGATGTTTTTTTTGAAGGAACCAAAGTAGTAAAAAGTTTCAAAATGGCAACCGAGAAAAAAACTTATTTTAGTACAATAACAACATCATATTTAAAACAATAACTGATAAATGCAGTAGGCTTAATGCTTCCACCCCTGCAGATTGGAGTAAAAAGAAAATAAGTCTGCAAACCAGAGTTTCCTGGGCAAGTCACAAAAGGCGACTAAAGAAGGACGGGCGGTTCTTTAGAGTGTAATTTAGTCTTTATTAAACCCCCAAAATCACCCTCATCACTTCCACACCATTACATACTTGCCAATATAATGATAGACAGCATGATGACAACAGAATTGTTGGTGTATGAAAGAGTGGCCAGATGGCGCCGCTGGTGACCTGGCGGTGCTTCTTGATCTGGTGGAGGGATACTGCGTTGAGGACGGGCTCGATCATGCCGCTGTCCTTGGACGTCACGAGAATGTTGTACGGCTCAAGCCACAGCGGAATGCGCTCCAGGCCCCAGATGTCCTGACAAACATATAATTACTAAATACAGTCGGGTTCTGCAAGCAAACAATTTGTCCCCGGCCTGCAGGAAGTAGCAATTCCTGCATCATTGGCTCAAAGTTGCCCCAAATACGGATGCATAACATGTGTAATAAACTGCACGACGAGTCACGTAAAATACACTGTCTGACCTAGAAGAAAAATGTCTTTCTCAAAGGATGTACTGCAGGCATCAGATGTCTTGCATTTCAATCACGTGCGTAGCCACAATCATTATATGAATGACTAAATGGACTGAAATTTCCAAACGATGGAGATGTAAGACACATCAAGCTGATATCATTCACCGAAAACACACAGTCTATTATGTGAAAATGGTATCGAGGTCTTAAAACATCACACCCACCATAGATATATTTTTAATATTTTTCAATATTTGCATTTCATACTGCAAATATTGACTGAAAACTACACAACACCGAAAATGAAAGCTCAAAGAAAGAACAACTAATCCGGCATATAAAATATGCTGCAGGAAGCGATGGAATAAAGATGGCAAAATGGTTCTGAAAATTAACCCCAGGATTGATCGCCAAGGTCGAGATGAATAATTAGGATGCCAGGGACCTTCCGCACAGTGTAACTCCAATGTATCGCGGTACCAGAAGCTTGGTGAGCAGCTGGTAGACAAGCAGCTCCTGTCTCAGGTCGTCGCCACACTTGATTATGACGGGCAGCAGCCTCCAGCCTGCCAGGTGGCCGTAGGGCGAGGACGCGCGGATACGACTCTGCTTCTCGCCCCACGGCTCCTTGAGAGCAGCCGCTGATGGGTCCTCCGGGTCTCGCTGAAATAGAACAGAAATTGAGCTGCCATCATTTATTAAACTATTGTGTTGCTTGCAGTTGAAGGGTTTGGTCCATGTACTACAAAAGCACAAAAATACAAATTTAATAAAACTCATTTAACGATTTTTAAGGCATAAGCTTACTGCAGTCATTACTAAAGGACATGGAAAACTATTTTACTACCTATCAGATGTAAAACTATTTTCTGATGTAACGAGTACTAAATTTTAAGCAGTTTAAGCAGGTTTTAGGCATCAACTATTAATATGGTTGATGCACGCAAGTCATTACTTGACTTGCTTGGTATGTACGCACAAAGGCCTTTAATTGCATTTCATCTGTTAGCACAGACGTCGCCAGGCGAAAGGTAGCGTACACAAATAATTATTTGTTCATCCTGGCGTCAGGAAGATCGTGCCAAATAAACTCTTAAAGGGGAAGCGCTGACTCTGCGGCTGTGTTGAGACGGGATTCATAGGCTAGATAAAGTTAAAAAATAAGAAATGTCATCCCAGCAACTTTAACAGTACCACAGCAATGCATGATGAGTTAGTACCTTATTTAAGAATTTCTTTACCTTCTCCCATTTCACTATGTCACCACTAACAAAATAAAATGAGTCAAACCACAAATTTCTTGCTGGGAGCCATTGCGATCTCGGACAGGCGTCGTCGCACATCGCCGGCCGCCATGTAGACTGGTTCCCTGCCCTCGGCGCTCGCCGAACTGTCCGTGGAGAACTGGGAGACGCAGTCGGCAGACTGGCCGCCGGACTGGCGCTGAAATTGCTGCAACACGCAGCAGGCAGAACATGTGGGCACAGCAGACACAGCATGGCACACAGAGTCACCACCACAAGGTTGTCTTTAAACCCAGAACCTGTGCAAAGCAATAATGAAAATCTTACTTTTCACTACATTAATGAAGAAGGTGCATCATGTAATTAAGCATACAGTCCCAAACTCAAAAATAAACCAAATAATACTTTGACAACTTTGATCGACAATCTGGTTACATGCATTGCGCTCGTAAGTTCTAAGCTATACGAACGTCGTGCGTCTAAATTGATGGTCACTACTGTAAAACATTGATGCATTGGCTTGTGATTACATGTATCACACACAGCTCAAATCTTAGAAGCAGCATCTGCCAAATAAGCAAACCTCAATGATGTAGGCCTATTCAAATCAAACAAGCGCAATGCATAAATTATTGCGTACTTTTAATTCGACGCGCACGTATTTGAATGATAGAAATCAACAACTCACTTACTGTTTGATAGTGCTCTATATACACTGTATTAAGTCATCATCATCAACGCACCTCAAAGATGTCATCATCAATTCACCTGACTGATGTCATCATCAATAATTCACATGAATGATTGAATCATCAACTGACCTGAATGATGTCATCATCCTCCTGTGTCCAACAGTCCGCATCATCAAACTCGAGCATGCTTGCCGTGCTGTACGTCAGCACCATCTCGGGGCGTGGGGACCTCTCCGCCGTGTGGCTCAACCCCCCGTACCGCGGGGACCGTTCCGCCGACCGGCTGACCCCGCCACGGAGCGGGGACGGGACCCCTGACCCATTCCCCGCCCGCGGGTAGATGTCGTCCTCCGACTGGGAGTGGCCGCGCAGGGAGCTCTCAAGGAGCTTGGAGGGGAGGGGCGCCGTGTGGGCGTCCTCGCAGTCCAGCACCTCCACGTACACCAGGTAGGGCGCCTACAGCAGCACAGAACACGCGTAGGTGCCTAGAGCAGCACGGAACATACTGTAGTCGAGGGTGCCTAGAGCAGCATGAAACATACTGCAGTCTAGAGTGCCTAGAGCAGCATGGAACATACTGTAGTCTAGGGTGCCTAGAGCAGCACGGAATGCACTGTAGACTAGGGTGCTCTTTAGTTCACTGTGAAACAGAAGTCCCTGGCATCCAACTTCATCACACTTGGCGGTCCTCCGTCATTCTCTTTAAGTTTTCATATGATTTTCTATCCAGTAATTTATCTATCATTCCTATTCTGTTCCTTCCGACTTGGCCTTAGGTGCCCTAGCTATGGGCGCCAACAGAACATACATGCGGACTAGGCAAGCGCCTAGAGCAGCATACAATCCACACTGGATACGATACAACCTAGACTGTCAGCTAGAACAGCAGAGACGTCATCGGAGGCTCAACAGTTCATATACGCAATAATAATTAATAACAATAATCAGCATTTTAACCGTCCATTCTAATGCGCTGTAGGCCAGCCTGTAACGCCGTGTCCGTGCTAACACAGGTTAGACGCATAAACAACAGTTTAACAGTGCGTTTAATAGCAATTAAAATTACTATTTATGATGATGACTGCACCTTGGCCTTTGAGTTGAGTACGACAGCCTCTGTGGGGGGAATGCGCACAACCTGGTGGTCGATGCAATCGTAGATGGGCAGACTGACGCGCGATGGTAGGTTGAGGTTGAGCGTCGACAGCTCGGCGACGAGGTGCGCCGCTGCGAGCATTAAATATTTGCTGCATGCTATTTTGATGCGTCTTTAGCTCTCAGAAATTTGACTGCACTTAATTTCTACGTTTTGGGACTGCCCATTACGTGTAGATAATGCCCTTATGCAGCTTTATTTTCTTGCATGTAACCTTTGCAAATTTGTAAAGTTTGCAAATTTTCGCCAAAATTACATGCATGTGCATGTTTCATGTTTTACAGTGCTTGACAATATTCTGAATGCATTTCATCAAACAAGTAGCATTCAAAATTAGCCTACAACGTTCAAATTAAAAACTACCTCTACTTGAGATTAAATTTTTTTGAATTTTCTTTTTTTTTTCTTTTATCAATTGAGCAGTACCCCTGAGGTCCTTGCTGGACAGCTGTGACAGCTTCTTGCCGATGTTCATGAAGCAGCGTACAAACTCGAGCTGGGGCGCTAGGCGGGGGGCGCCACACGTACACTCGCTGCGCCCCCGCGCGCAAACCCCCTCCCCGATACCGTCGGCAGGGAGCGCGCCGTAGCATACGCAGCCGCTGTCGAACGCTCGGCCGGAGGAGACTCGGCCAATGACCGACAGGCTGGCGGCGCTCAATGACAGACGCATGGACGCTGGGCCGCGGTATAAACCTGAATGAGAAAAGAAGACTAAATAAGAATAAATAACTATCATTCAAAAATTAAAATTAAACGATGGGGTTATAATCTGCCTCGGTTCTCCACCATGTCAACTAATGCTATTTCTATAAGTTTAATTTATTCATTTTTGAAGCAAGAAGTAATCGAGGAGTCAAAAAATAGCGAGCGTATACTTTCTCTTTATAATTTTCAAACTGTTAAACAACAGGTTACTATCAAAAGGTAGGCCATAATCTTTCCTTTAGTTTAGCGTAGGAGTTGAAGAAGTTGTTGCATTTCAGTAACTCCCTTTCTCCATTAGACCCAACCTTTTATACCTGCCTAGACGTCGCTTGCTGCATGCAAGAAACGCTCAGTCTCCTCTCTCCTACGCTTAAATAAAGCATCATGATACTAATAATAGTAGCAGAAGACATTACAATCAATATAGTTATTTATACACGCATATCTCTATTGTTGTCCAACAGGTCTACAACTCTACACGCACGTGAAAAGATGATCAAACTATATTAGTATCAGTACCGGTAATTTCTGAATACGAGCGTTGATGCAGTTTGGATGACGCTAAGATGATTCCCTCTGCACTCGCAGCATCGCGCGCCCTGGAGGAGTTCGAACCATGCGTGGATCTACAGCAGCACACAGTTCACAGTTATATCAAAGACACACGTTTCAAACTTGCACTTAATAATAACAATAATGTTGGGCTCGGCATCCATTTCGGTATCCGAAATCGTCGTCGGGGACTTGATAGACAAATTTAGATCACCTTGCCAAAGGATGCACAAAGTGACGGGCTTATTCTGTATTTCAAATATAAGCCAATGAATTCGAACCGTTATATGAGTTTGGCTGGTCCATCAGGCATCGTGTCAATATTTGTCCTCTCCTTGGAAACAGTTTGTCACAGTTAAGTTTTGAGCAGCATATTTTTAATAGCATAAAATCTCAACTACCACAATTTTCAAACTTCACTTGAGATCACACACAAAATGAACAAAACACATAAAAACATGATCCAAACCATCAGCAGACCTGAGCTCCTCGTTCAGTATCATATTCTTGAGCTTGATGCCGGGCGAGTTTCTCCAGCTGGGCTTGAGCACATCGGACGAGTAGGCGGCTAGCAGCCAGGCAGTCTTGATGCTAAACTCTACGCTCTTGCGACACCTGGCCACAACACGAGCCACAATATGAACCACAACTTAGACAATATACAACAACATGAACCACAACATAGACATTATACCACAGCATGAACCACAGCATGAACCAAAACCTAGACAATAAACAGAAGGAACCCACTCTGGTTCTGTGTAAGATAGTCGCATCAGAATCGCTCCCACTTCTTTAGTCACCTTTTACGATTTGCCCAGGGAGCCCTGGACTAAAAGTCTATTCTTTGTTTCCCGACTTCCAGGGGGCAAAATAGTCAAAAAATAAAAGCCGATTTCATAGCCATTTCAAAAGATCGTTAATTTCTTACACTTATACGATATAAACATTTAGACTTCAAACTAGACATTAACCCCTTAGGCCTACATCAATGATTAATTTATTGTTATCAGTGTTCAAAGGAATAGCGTAGAATATGTTTCCAAGAGCTAGCAGACCGCAGGACGAGATAAGGATGCAGGGCCTCCGCTATGTCTGGCATGTAGATGTACATGATGAGCAGCTGTGGCAAGTAGAGGTCCACGTCCTTGTCGTCAAAGGTAAACATTCGATTTCCTGCGCGGCGAAAAGAAACAATCACCTAAAATTCACTTACATCAACTGCAATCACTAGATAAATGTCATAACAAAGAACAATCAATGCACGATTGTTCAAACCAATGTTGAAATTTTGAATAAAGATCACAAAAGAGTTGGTCATCAATTTCTTGAAGATCATGATAGATTTGAAGCATCAAAATTTACAAGAGAGGAAAATTATTTGCGTGCAGAGTTTCTGACAAATTCTCAGGGTAAAATCACACACATTCATGTACAATTTAGAATTAGGATACACACTTAAACACCGGAATAAATAGTAGACAAGCCTCGAATGAAACACAAAAGAAGATTTACATTATTCAGTATTAAGTAGGTATTTATAATATTTACACCGAGATACTATGAACATATTGCAACATATGAATAACAGCCATGATAAATGTAGGGCCAAAATCAGTCAAATATCAGCCAGCCTTCTGCCAGTCGTTGTCTCACCTATATACGCCTGTACCCCAGGCTCCTTGGAGTTGAAGAGGTACTGAATGGCGAGCGACATGTCAAACAGCTTTGACTCAAACAAACGAAGCAGCCACGACTGTCTGACCCCCGACCCCGAGCTCTTAGAACGCTTCTGCTTCTTCTTTTTCACTACAGGAACGCTATCTGCCTCTGGAGTCACAGATACATTTAAAGGGTTCATGTCCGATGTGTTATCACACGGTTCACTGTTACACGATGGTAATACATCACTTGATGTTATCTTCTCCATTACAGGCCCTTCGAATAACTTTTCTTCACAAACTTCCTGAGGCATTTTGGCTCTAAGTTTCCCACAAACATTGGAATATGCAATTGTATTTTCACAAGGTTTTGATATGTTGCTGACATCACTAACACACAACGTTGATACAGTTCGGATTTTCATGTGACAATCAGAGGATGCCTCTGCATGCAAAACATCCTCCACCAATAATGTATTTTGAACTTCGTTTCCATAATGCATAGAGGCATCCCTGTAATCTAAATGCATAGACAAATTTACACCATCGTTTTCAGAAGGCACATGTGTATCGGAAAGTTCCGATGTTGAACAAACAGTCAGAGTTATCACTGATTTCTGAACACAACTTCCTTGTTGTCCCAATTCAAAGCAGTCCTCAGACTTGCATGTCAAAGCTAAATCACAGAATGTCGATGTTGCGTCAAAAACACCATTCGAAGTCTGGACTTTCTCGACCATTGGCATAATAGCAGACGACGTCAAATCTTTTTTCATATCTGAATTCGACAGCTTGGTGTTGTAGAACCACGCCGACACCAAATTATCCCCATGCAAAACAGGTGAACCATAGGCTGAGCGAGGATACGATCGGCGATGTCGACCACCGACAGATTCATTCTTGCTCCCTGGCTCATACGATGGCATCACTACTCCATTGAGCTTGTCGTCGTCAGCGGACTTGCTGCGCCTGAACTTGTGCACCCCTGCAAACTCTAGAATCTTCCCTTGGACGTCGGTCAGATTGGAGAACATCGAATTAGCTTGATGAAACATATCTTTTGGTGTGCGATGGCGAGTTCAGAATCATGGTATGGTACTTGGCATCAAATATTTCAGGAAAATCTGAGCCTCACGAATGAAGATCAAGTGTAGATCAATGTAGTCTGTAAAATAAAGCAATGAATAATAATAAATAATACTATCAAAATTTTATTGCAGGTATTTAGCTAAATATTTCTAACAATTAATATCTAAAGCGTGTAGGCTAATCCACTAAATTGAATACAAACATTCAACTAGTCTGAATGTCTGATGTTCACCAAAATGTAGTTCATCAAAAATTACTAGCAGTTTCAAAATGAGCAATTATTGACAATGTCAAAAGGAATCTAAATCCGGTGCTTAGTTAGTGGTTAAGGAAGTGGTTACACCCCAGATCGGCTTGTGACGTGGCCTAGGCCTACAAATAAAGAAAATCTCAATTTGAGAACGACTACAACTATATAAACTAGATGCCGCCGTACACAATATTGTCAACCCCCGGCTGCTCCGAACTCAGTATGGAAAATAGGACTAATTTTAATTTCCAATGGGCATGAACTAATTGGTTAGTAATTTCTACTCATTTAATGAAAATATTGCACTTATTAATTTTCAATATATCCGAGCAGTGTTCCACTCCAAAATTTTTGAAAAAACCGGACGTGGCCAAGAAAACTAACTGCAAAAAACATATTAGTCCTTGGCGACAAAAGAGGAAAATACACCAAAATGTATTTAAGTAAGTCTCAAATTTTTTTTCCATCCTCGTTACTCGTAATGATGCAGGACAAAAATGACTCCCCATCAATGGCCATGTACAAGGTGTGGTAACACTGCTCACCGCCTGCGAGTGCTTTCTAGAAAATATAAAGTACTCAGTGCCAGTAATGCATTTGCGGCATGAAACAAAATTCAATGTTGAATATAACGTAGTTTTGTATTGGACAAATATAACGTCAGCATAGTCGCTAATTTGTGTTTTGCATGTATAATGTACATGCCGCCATGTTTTTATTCCGAGTTTCTGTGAAAAAATTTTGATTTTGGTTTCAGTTTTCTTCCTATTTTTTTAAATTC
>JAQIWG010007388.1:0-12376 GCA_034695025.1 Chamaedrilus cognettii
CGTTTGACCCATATCGGTCAGCGCATTTTGGACAAAGTTCAACGACCCGTATTTCGGACCCGGGTCGACCAAAAAATTTAAAATTTTGAGAACATTTTTTTTTCAAGGTATCCAACAATCTGATCAAAAATCATTCAAATCGGTGATGGTCATGTCAGATTTTAATTCAAAACGTTTTGATTTGGCATGGATTCACACAGCAATATCACGATTAGATTGACCATTTTCGAGCAATTGCAAATGCCCATGTAGCACACATACGATGGCTACGATAGCATCTTCTTCTCTAGTAGCATAGTAGTAGGCCCACGTCGCTGTAATCAACTTCAAAATTTTTCAGGAGTTTCTGACAATAATTGCCTTTCAAGTCAGTGAAGAATAGTACGCAAAGATGCGATCAGTCAGTTTGCCCCCCCCCCATCATAAAATAGGTCTATCTCGGTTTGTATTTGAGATAAATCATTGAAATTTGTAATTTGTATTCCGGATATGCAAGCCCGCAAAATGGTAACATGTAGAGAATTTTCTGAGATGATCGGGTTTCCATCACTGGTTGATTTGACGTGGAATGACCTTCCTCTTTGTTAATAATTATTGTGCTAAAACAATAGATTATGTTTCTGCTAGCTGGAATTTTGTGCAAGAATATTGAATTTTACTGGTCGGCACGTCGTCGGCACCAGAAAGGGCATCCAGCCATAATTTAATGTACATAGCAAAGCTTCTATTGGTCGATTACGACATCAAGTCCAACAACGCGTTGTGGCTGAGTGATCTTAAGTCACGGAGCTCGGATTACTGGCTCGACAGCACGTTGGTTCGAATCCTGGCCGCCGCACAGATTTAGGGTCACTTTGTGCATCCTTGGCAAAGGTGGTGTAAGTTCATTAGCCCTACAAATAATCATCTACTAGGGTGGAGTGCAGTAGAGAAGTTTAAGTTTAAGTTGAAGTCTATATTTCCTTGCCGAAGTCTATATTTCCTTGCAGAATAATTTCTTAGTAGGCCTTCGCTTAGTATATATTTCATTTACGTTTTGTCCATATCCAGGGGACATTATGTTGCTACTGCCATTACATACCAAGCAACAGCAGCATAAGAAGGGGGGGTCAGAAACATGGGGTTTCTATTGGAACATGGAAGCTAGCAATAACATCCAGAAGCTATTTCTTCAAGGAGACCTTAACCTACATTAATTTTTGTGTGCTGTGGTTAAGGCATCCCAACTGAGAAGTCAGGAAATCTGGGTTAGCCCCTGCTCACTGCCTCGCATCTACGAAACCATTTCGCTACAGGCACTTCAGCAAGGCTGCAAAACAGATAACAATTGCTAGCTGCTCGTCACCATGCTAGATAATTTATTTTTTGATTGGCGTCAAAGAGGGCATCTGGCTGTAAAAATGCAGCTCCAGCAGTCCTCACCAGGTAGCAAGCGTCTATGTCCGTCTAAAAACATGGACATTCACTAGAATAGATGACAAAAAAGAGCTGTTAATTTAGTATTTTTGTGTGCGTGTCATGTTGTAGAAGATGATATGACGTTTGAAACATTGGTCGATCCACATGTGGGCATAGGACCATGCTCAGCATTTAAGAAATCACCGGAATCTGGTACAGACTGCAAAGTAATATCCGTGATTGTCGCATCCATGAACAAAATCTACTATGCTGTCGGCTCGTACGTCAACTCTCGGAATCTGATGAAGTATTTTTTTGCAGAAAGCCATGAAGGTCAGTGCTTAATCTAAGCTTTTTTGACAAGTCTGCATTTTTGATCAAAAATGGCTTTTGTTTGATTCTCCAGATGCATAAATAACTGTACACAAATTGTGTCTAAACTCTGCAGCAATTTGTCCAAATGCTCTCTTACATTAGGCTATGGTACAAATTTGAACTAGTTTAATTCTCTTCTAAATACGTTTCTAAACTTTATTTATGATCGCAAGATAGAACAGGAAGTGTTTTGAAGTTTCAAGTAGTTCTTTAATCGTAAGCACAGGTTAATGTAATTTATATGATCATGTATGCCTACATATTTATTTAATCTGCGCCTACCTCAAGTATAAAATTTTTAAAGGTCAATATTACAGCACCACCATAGAATTTTGCCAGTGCTGAGCGTGGCTTTTATATGACATCATGGACGTCACGAATGTGAAAGCCTTTGAGAATAATTTCTGAAGTTTATGAAACATGGCTGCTTTCAACGAGTCCCTGACTAGAGCTCAAGCTCTTTTAATACTGACTACAGGTGATGCAGCTCAGGCTCTTTTAATAGTGACTACAGGAAGTGCGAAGAGAATAAGTAGGAATGAAGGAAAAAGGAATAAAAGCAAATGCAAAATGGGCTGATCGTCACAAACTGGGTACGTAAGCAACAATACAAAATCCATGGCTATTGAAACGAAATAAACTTTAGCAGCAGCTGCACAGAAAATGTTTTCCAGCAGCGAAATGCAAATATCAGAAGGGACAAAGTCTGCAAAAGATTGAATTTAAAAGTAATGTGAAAGTGAAACACCTTGCTGGATGCCATAAATGATAAATTCATTTTTTCAAAATGGCCACCATACAACAAAAGTATCATTTTGTAACTTCTGTAAGTATCTTTTGTAAAGTCTCGCATAAAGCTTATTTATAGTTTTAACTAAGGGTTTTGGAGATGGAGAATTTATTTAGACTAGGCCTATCGCCATTGTGGCCTAAGACAAGTAAGTATTGACACGTCCAGAATGCATTAGCAATTTCTTCGCGTGCACTATCAATGGCTGGTCCAGGAACAACATTTCATGAGAAATTTGCAAATAGCACAATTACATCAAACCTGGTTGAAATTTATGCCGACAAGCAGTGTAGTTGCCAGCGAGGGGACTTGAGCCCAGGTCTCTGGATTCCCGGTCTGACGCCTTAAACACGGCACCACGGTGCCTTGCTTACAATGTCTATTTTACCGAATGTTATAATCAAATTGTCTTTGTCATTATTGCACCGTGTTTAAAAAAAAAAAAAATCTCTGACACTAACTGGCGGTTGCTCGACCTCGATTTGAAGTGCAATTTGATTTTGTAGTTCGATTTAACCAATGAAAATCTCTGAGACAATTGTATCAAATAATTTGATTGGTCAATTCGAACCACAAAACTAAATTGCACTTCAAATCGAGGTCGAACAACCGGCAGTAAACGAAGTGGCGTTGCCAATATGCCACATATTTAGTCACTAACACTGACAGGGATTAACAATTAAGAATTGTGGATAAAATTTCAATTACAATTGCAGCAGAATATTGTAAGCTAATATTTTGAACGCTCCTCTAATACACAGATCACTCAAGGCTGCGCAACTGCTGATAAAGGATGAATAAGCCATCATACCACCAATAACCTTGGCACCACCCATGCCAGTAGCATTGACTGTTAAATTTTGTTGGCGATGCAGGATATTTGTACAAACATCTGATTAAGAAAGCCAATGAATTCTAGGGCGCAATAATTCTTCAGCAAAAATGACAATGCTTCTGTTGGGATGCGGTTTGTCAGCCTACATGCAAATAAACAAACATTTATGTAACGTTTAAAGAAAGGCAGTGGCACCTCTACGCACTTATGTGTGATTGGTTCAATGCTAGCAGCGAAAGTTTATTTACCAGTGTAATTTCGATAGTTTGGATATTCTCCTTTATTGTTCAGATAATCAGGTTAAGATTTCACACAATTTCGTCAATTAATGTTGTCGTTGTTGTTTTAGCCCCTTGCGGCGAAAAAGCGATGCCCAATTTCACCAGCTGATGGTCGCTGGTGGTGGTTCCACCGTAGACTGGTAGGCATTGTAGGAACACTTGTGGCTGACAAATTTAAACCACCCTTGCCGAAGAGTGCACGAAGTGACTCAAAATCTTTGCGCGGCCAGGATTCGAATCGGCAACTGTCGCACTCGTAATCCAAGACCGCGACATTGGCTAGTAGGCCACAAAGCTTCGTCCTGCCCTATGGTGACAGCAGGGGCAGACTGTGCAGCCCGAGCACAGTTTAATGTCATGTCCGGGACAAATCCATCAAATAATAACGAACATGCACAACCATTATCCAGTGATTTATTTTTTTGGAGAACAGCATATATTTGCATTTTGCTGCAGTACATATAGTAAAGACATGGTGATAGGATGAATGACCAAAGTTAAATCCCATCTCCCATAGGCTGACCTACGTGTAGCATAGTCGGGGAAACCACATTGGTAGATTTGTTAGTACTGTGAGTGGCCAAAGGCTGCAACCAATCATGAACTCACCAGTGACGCTGTAACTGGCTAGTCAATGACAAACTGTTATAAAAGGCAATGCTCAGCATCGAACAAGATTCTTGAGTCAGATTCTTTAGGCTGATGTTTGGCGTGATCCCATTAACAATTTCCTGAGGTGCCAGAAGGAGCAGAGATAAGTGGCTAACCTAAGTCCAGTCCCTTTGCTTAAAATGGTGGAGGCCTACTCTATACAAAACGAAAATGCCGTAATGGTAAAAACAGGCAATTAATTTAAGTTCATATTTTTCTATATTTACTTGAATATTTGGAAAGTATCTTATCTAGAAGTGACATATAGTTAGATAGTACTTATATTGTCCAGCAGGAAAGTGGTGTAAAATGGATGCAGTTGTTATCCGTTATAAAAAATAAATGTCTCCTATGTTGTTGTTCACTTTATACCATGATGGCCCAACCTGCCTATTTTGTACTTCAAAATCCTTCATGACTTTCTGGCCATCTTGTATAGCGCTGGAAGTAAATTCTAATTTGAATACAGTCATATTTGTTGCTATTAGTGTTGCAATTTTACGTACTATTGTAGCTTTATGGCTACTTACATTTAGTACAGTGATACATTTAATATAGCTTTGACTCAGCATCGATTGCTAACGTGCGAATGTTTAGATTTGTTTTTTGCTTTAAGCAGAAACATTATAATTAACAGAATGTATGCCATTAAAACTTTCCAAATATGCAAATGTAAAATTAAAATAGGTGCAGTTCAAATAGATGTAAAATGCTATCAAAAATCATATTTTAAGATTGTATTTATCCTTTATACAATAACCTAATAACCTATCCTTTATACAATAACCTAATCTCACCTTAGATAATACTAATATATGATACTGAATGTACTGCCAAACATGAAACTTACAGTTAATAAAAACAATCCTAAAGCAGTAGACTACTGGTAAAGATGTGAGTTAAAAAGGTCAAGTAAAGATTTGGCTTTCCACAATCCAGTCTAAGTTATACTAGGCTAGTCAGTCAATCTCTGATGGTAAACAGACATTTGTTCCACGGATATCTCGTCCACGGACATGTGGCCCAAATGTTTGGTAGGACATTTGCTCCACAGATATCTGAACCAAAGGGGGAGGACATTTGCTCCACTAAAGAATTTATGTGCCGTTGCAGTGGGGGTTTAAGGGGTTCACACTCAGAATCAAAAACAGAGTTGTAAACATGTCCGAAAAAATCAGAGTCGTAAATTAGGCGTATATGATCCGCAAAAATCATCTTGGAAATATTTGTCATCCCCTGCTCCCTTTCACTCATGCGATAATCAAAGGCAAAAAAAATTGACCCCTTCCTCTATTTTGCGCAAATTTGGTCCTGCTGAGAGGAAATAAAGAGTTTCAGAACAATGCAGGAATGACTTTTACTTCACAGAAACAGAAACGTTGTAGTAGCCTATTATGAAATAAAAAGTAAAGCCATATGGGCATGTGTCTTGCATTTATGTATGTGAATTGCATCAATATTCTTCTTTATAATAAATAGGATACTTGTGTGTGAGTGTGATATGCATGAGCACACGCAATTAATGTTTATATTTAATTAGTTCAACAATTAGTTCATATTAAAATTCATTTAAAATTTAGAGTTACTGAAAGATAGAGTAGGCCTAAGCATAGTAATACCAATTTAGAATGATGGTATGAAGTACTATAAAATAATAAACTGAAAATTTAAGTAATTACAATCTAGTGGAGAATATAAAGGCTATAGGCCTTTTCCTATAGCCTTCTAAATATAAATACTAGTGAGCGTAATGCAAAACAAAGGTCCTTCATGGCAGCATTGTTCTGAGAACCAGGCTTAACTCATTTTCTGCCAGCAAGCTTTGTGGCCCCAAGCATGCATTAGATTAAACCGGTCACTGCAGAGTGGAGAGGTCCAGAGTTATGCGACATGAAGAGTTAATCATGGCCTTGGTAAAATAACTATAGGCCACTATATAGGAAACATGGTGTACAATATTCCAGGCGCTGGCGTTATTTCTAGAAATATCATACAATTATTGTCGGTTTGAAAGCTCCATTGTGAGGCGCTGAGATCCATCGGTTCATCCAATAATTATGGTTACGAGCATTGTACCACGCTATTGGATTGTACCGCGATTGGATCATTTATCGTTTTCACTTCACATCATTTCAGTTCGCCTCCAGTGAAAAACAAGCATTTCGCTGGCAGCTGTTACGCCACCAGATCTTAAAACCGCGTAGGGCACGAAAGGACTACTCATGCTCTGTAGCATAGGCGGCGCTGCAGAAGAGGGGGTGGAAGAGACAATGAGAGATATGCCCCCCCCCGAATGTGAGCGTTGGCAACGTCAATCACATTTATCTCATCAAGACTTTGTTTTTCACACAATTTGACGACAAGGTCCCCTCCTACCGCAAAAGTTAATCACCCAAACTAGCTCCCACTTATTCAGTGGGCCTACTTTAGTTCTGGTCAAAGTTTTGAGTGCAGGATAGGCCACAGTTTTAAAAGTTCCGCTACTACCCCCCCCTTCCCCTTCCGTACCCTTCGATTGCAACTGGGCGCCACGTTGAGACAACTACGTGTACAATTTTGAGCTTGATAGGCATATATCATAGCTTCACTCTCACGTTTTCCTTGGCTTCCATGAGCCCCAAAGGAAATAAAATACTGGCACCGCAACTGTGCTGCAGGCTAAAATAGCGACAAAGATTGTGTATGCCCAGACAGAAAGTCTAGACTGGGCTATGGAAGGGGGGGGGTAGTGGGTGGCGGATGTTGACGACTTTTAAGGTAACGTGAAATCTAAATAAGATGCATTATTTCATGAACAACTGCAATTTTTTATTTGTCACTGATTACATCGCAGTGCAATAACGGAGATTTTAATTTTAAGACTTAAGCTGCGTTTCAATGCCTGGCTGCGTCCCAGGTAAAACTACCTAAACCTGAACAAGGGACCTAAGATTTTAATGATTAGTTGGCCTGATCTGAAAAAAGAATTCCAGGAATACGAAGATCCACACATTTGTTTATATAGCTATTATAATTAATCTTAGTATAATTGTAGCATTAACCCATTATGCATGACAGTGTGGCTGTGCACGATGGCCTGGAATCAATTTTTTGGTTCAGATGAGGCACTTTCAGAACCACTAGATCATTTTTGAAGCAGTAGCAAGGGGGACCGAGTCTCCATTCGTAAGTTAACTCAAGCGCCGCAGCAGGTCTACTCTATGGTAGACAATTAGAACAAGAACAAATGGACGTCGTGCAGGGTCTGCTAACATTGTGTAGAGTCGTTAAGCAGGTTGGCCTAACTGTTAGCCTTAATCGTTGCTGTGTCAGCTAAATCCTGATAATTACTCTAAGTGTCAGCTATAGTAGTGTTGTGTCTCTGCAGTGCAGCTGTAGTACATGGCGTTCCTTGCAAGCAACCTAACCAGGCTATATCAGGGTATGCTGCTTCATAATGTCCACTCTGAACTTGCAGCACAGTCGAGTTGGATGAACTCTTGCTGTTTTTTATTTTCTAATTGGTGGACATATATCTATTTGCTGAGCAGATGTTAATCTTTTATTCCTGTGCAACAGGCCAGTAGAATGCATTAAGGTTCTCAAAAAATGATACAGAAATAGCTACAGCAAAACACTGAGTATTGTTTAGTCTAAAGCTTGTCCTGCCGTATTCCTACATGTACCTAAAATAATAGCTTGGTGTTTATTTGCCTCATTTACTGGATCAACATGAACTGTATTATTTTGTGCTTCAAGGCATTGACAATTATTGATTTCTTCACTTCTTCACTTTACAGGTTTATTGACAATTTTAGCTCTCATATTCTGCCTAATTTGTATTTTTAATACTCTTACTTTATTTTCCTCTGCATTATTTATCAATACATCAGACTTAGCCAAAATATATACTGAGTGCAACATTAGGCTTACCTTTGACACTAAGTCCAAATCCATATCTTAAAATTTGCGCATGCACCCTTACCCTTCCTCAATGAATTATGCGCGACCACCCCCCATCAGAGACCACCCCCCATCCACCCTGCGACATCAGAGATAATTATGGCCTGGGTTCTATAACTATAACAGGAAACATGAATGTGCAGCTCTAGTGTTTTGTTCTTGGAATATCATACAATTATTGTGGGTTTGACATAGCGCTATTGTTAGCTCCATTCATCGGTCCATCCAATTATTAGAGTTAGAAACTTGTAAGACTCTGCGGTCTATTAGATACAACGGGGGGGGGGGTGGCGGGTGATAATTCAAGGATCGAGTTCCGTTGCATTGGTAATTGCCTAATGTGTAAATCGGTTATGTCCGTTCCGACACCTTCAAAACGCCCCGTTCTCCCTCAGTGTCTCTAGTACTGTCCAATTCTAATAGAACAAAGTTTTTGGACGCATCATCAGCGCGCACACGACACAGCTAGCTAGTTGCATGCAACGCATGGCAGACTAATGTTAGGCCTACTAAAATCCATGGGCGAAATATCCCTGGAGAAAATGTCTGCCCAGGTGGGCGAGATATCCGTGGGTGAGATATCCGTGGAGCAAATGTCCTGGATTCATCTCTGATAGGGGCCTTCTGGGCTCGGCGCTACAACTGCTTCCCAGGTTTGCCGCTGAGGCAGTGTCCCACCGGGAACGTTCCCACCACCGCAGCAGCGTTCCCCCGCTGGATGGCGGCGTCAAGCCTCTGCCAGGCGACTACACGTTCTCCCCCTTCGCAATTGAGATCCTCTGTGACTGGGGACCATCGGCCGTGGAACTATGCTCTGACAAAAGGGGCAGGATTGCGACAAGCACCGGGGATCGGCGGCGTTCCTGCGGCAGAGGCTTGACGTCGCCAGTCAGCGAGGGAACGCTACTGCTGTGGTTGAAACATTCCCTGTGGAACACTGCCTCGGCGAACTTAGCTGTCGTAGCGCCGACCCTGGGGGCCCCTATCAGAGATTGTTGCCCAGCATAGCTTAGACTGTGATTTGTGGAAGGCCAAATCTTTACTTGACCTTTAAAAACGCACATCTTTGCCAGTAGTCTACTGTTTTAGGGTTGTTTTTTTAAACTGTAAGTTTCACTTTTGGAAGCACATTCAGTACCGTGTCATATACTAGTTTTATCTAAAATTCTTAAGTATTGTATAAAGGATTAAAGGATTTTAAAATAGAAGTTTTGATGGCATTTTTCATTTATTTTTAACTGTGCCTATTTTTATTTGTACATTTTATGATATTTTAATTAATAATTTTATTTATAATTATTTGTAATTAATAATTTTAATTGAGTACAAACTTAAACAAGTACGGTAATGTAGTTAATAGTCCGCTATATTCTAGGTTCTTGAAAAAGCTTGCCAGGCATTGATTGTATAGCGTTAGCGTGTCAACATAGGCCTTTGAATAGTTAACTTCTTCTTCAGTGTTCTGCTACATGGCAGGTCTTTTGTGTCAAAACCTTCCACCCTAGCCGATCTTCAGCCCTTCTCTTCATCTCTGCATACGATTCCTTCCCAAGCAGGTCGTCTATCATCCCTATCCGTGGCCTTCCCGGTCTTCTCTTTCCTTCCATTCTTCCCTCTATCATCTCTCAGCAAACCCTCTCCTCTTATTACATGTCCCATCCAGTTTTTCTTTCTTTTTATTATCACTTCCATCATAGCCATCATAGTCCTTGTTTCCCCCATTGTCCTCAACACTTCTTCATAGTGTTGAGAATAGCTAACATAATTTTTATTTTCTTTTTTTAAATTAGATCCAATTAAAATCAATTTATACTTGGAAAAACCTATATTTTAAACATGTGTTTTCAAGTTCTTTTGCTTAGCATTTTAATATTGAATGTAATTTATTCAGTCAAATATTGATATAATATGTTCTTCATTCATTTATTAATTCGAAGTTAAATCAATTAAAAATTAAAGCTCTCATGCTCTGCTCGCTTTGAGATAATTTTAAGGCTTCCCAATAATTTTTCAGTCTTCATCCGTCAGACTTTTAGTGATGAAAGTAGAGGTTTGTGAATTTACCTATTACAGGCTAAATCATCATAGTAAGGGTACAAAGTTGAGAAAATTAATGATTTTCTTTAACTTTTCAATGATTCCAGTCTCCAATTTATTGAATTTTGACAGCCTTTGAGTGTAAATGTAACGTTAATTTTTTCCAGATGCCAATGGACATTGGCATATCCTGGGAGAAATGCCAAGTGTTATTCCAAAGCGAAATAGAACAGCGAATTTTCCGCTCATTTTAAAAGAAGAATTGTGGGACACAATCTTTAATGGACAGGGCTACGAAACGGAACTGCTTGTTGTGAAGGGTAATATGTTTGTATTCTAAGGTTCGCTTTGTTCCTGATTAATCATGAGATATAATAATGATGATCATTATCATTAGTCTAAAGTCAAATGTTAAAGGTTCGACTCTCATTGCTATTAAATGATGTTGTTCATCTCCGTTTGCATGACATATTTTTTGTGCGTTAAAAGTGCAATATACATACAATACATACATACGTTACAACCCTTTAGAACGGCTGTTACACCTGCAATATGTCTGCAATATACCTGCCGATATTGAACATGCAAAAGTTTTCTGCTATATTTTCTGCTAATAATCGTTGTGCTATGATAACTAACTACGAATGGCCATTTTTGTTGTCTAGTCTGTTAATGTCCGTGTTTTCACACGGGTATAGACGTTTGCGCCCTAAGGCAATGAGGACTGTTGGTGAGGGGTTTTTACGGCAAGAGGCTCTTTCTGACATCAACCAAATGAATAATTATTTGGCACGGGGAACCGTGGCATTCTGTTACGATAATTTTTAATATTCTGGTCTTTTTACTCTCTAAAATTTGGAGAACATATAATTTTCTTGCGGCGTAGAGCTCCCAGGGCATGTTGTAAAAGGCAACTGAGTTAGGGGGAGCGTTTCTGTGGCGGCTCTCTTACAATGAACTGGATTGTAAGAGAGCCACTTTGTTACTACACAGGGTCTCTGAAGTACAAATCTTCAATAATCTGATTGACATTGGGGAGGGCGTCTGGTCATAACAACAAACTTTCCAGGGAACGTCCCATCATGGATTGATTTTTGGATTCTGTAACCTGACTCTTGCGAAAATGAACATAGCGCAGTAGCATGCAGAAATTATCGTTAAACGCGTCAATTGTTAAATTGTTTTCCTTGTGTTAAATAAATGTTCATGAATGATGCAATATATATCGTGAAAATATTATATTTATTTTGTGATATCTGATTTGGACAAGATAGATTGTTGATGTCTTTAGGAATGAATTCATAAATGATACATTCATAAATGGTTAAGTTGATTGAATGGTTTCTATACATTACATGGTTAGAATTTAGATATGCACATTCATAATTTTATCACATTCCGTGAATGAATGTGAAATTAATGTTAATTTCACACGGGTTGGGCTATAAGAGGAGTGCAGGCCGTCATCCACGTCACGGGCTGCTCAACGATGTGATCTGGCGCGCGAGGCAGTGTGCGCAGGTTCCGTCCCTGAAGGAACCAGGGGGCCTGAGCTGAACGGATGGGAAGAGGCCAGATTGGGCTTCTGTGATCTCCTGGGCACGAGGTCGTTGTGTAATTTACTTGGGATGTGACGTCGCCGGACACCCTCGCCCCATCTCATCTCTTGTCCTCAGCTGTGCAGGCTGGGGCTGCGACAGCCAAAGCCGAGGCTGCAAGATTCTCAAATACGTTGGGCTGGCAAACACCCATATCTTTGTGCCGCTCGTGAGCCCCTGGAGCCTGGGGTCAGGGGAAGTAAAGTTTGTGGCGGAGTTGGGGAGGCGCATGGCTGCCATCTAAGGGGAATGCCAGTAGAACTGCGTATTTACGGCCGCGGCTCTATGTGGCTGTACAGAGGGGCAACGCCATTGCATGCCCCGGCTCGATCTCCGCGGGGAGCTAGCCCTGGGGGCAACACTGAACCTTGTAGCCAGAAGGCGACACTAGACTATAGAGCCATTCCATGCCAACTGGTCTAGTGCTTCCCGCACTACCATTTCAGATTTTGATGAAATTTGGCACGTA
>JAQIWG010007389.1:0-12376 GCA_034695025.1 Chamaedrilus cognettii
CAAACCTTCGGTTATCAAAACCCCTCTAATCAAATCCTGGATTATCAAAACCTCTTAGAATCGAGCAAAAAGTACTGCAGAGGTTCTGTCGAATGTTCGATCGCCGCGGAACGACATCCTGTCAGTGTTTCGAAGCGGGCAGCAATGTGGAGATACCCTGCAATTACCACAGCATGCAACGTTTTGGCTTGATATTCCACAAGGAGGACACGGACCGCATGGTGTATAGCAGTGAACAACGCGCTTTCCCACTAAGACAGCCAGTCCCAGTCGAATACAGTGGAACAGTGCACAGGATCCGCGCTCACGGCTTGCATCCCGGCTACGTGACACTGATTGAAGAGCCGAGCGGCAGGGAGCTGACACATGTTCATCGCGCCGCACAAATAGATACTGAGCTTCGTGAGCTCGGTATCTCTAGACTTTTATCATCACATGGACCGGCGTGGAGCTTTGAAAAACTAAATAACAATTTCTTAGATAATCAGACTTCAAAACAAGGTAATTCAGTTTCGACTACTCTGCTGGACGTGATATATGCCATTCACAGTCCGTACTGGCCCGCCGAGGCGTCCGAGTGGATCACGCGAACACGCCGTCACGCCTGTCCGTCCAAGTCTGTCATCAAACGAGATACGGGTGCGACTTTGTTGGCGTAGCGCACAAACTTAGCTGCAATATGGACAAGTTTAACGAGTGGAGGTTTTCATTCTCAACGGCAGAAGTACTCATTATTCACAGCTGGACGAGCTCACAGAGAATTGTATATCGTGTAATCAGACTCATAAACAAGATGATCGCGCAAAAACTGCCCAGAAGAGACGCGGACACCGCTTTGTGCTCTTATTACTTCAAGACGTTGATGCTGTGGGCGTGCGAGGAACGACCGAAGGAATTCTGGGCTGAGAATTCGTTAGTGCATGCGATACAAGAACTGCTGATACAAATGACCGAATGGATGACATCAAAGTGTTGCAGAAACTACTTCATACCAGCCAACAACATGATGGATCACTTGATGGAGACTGATGTGTCCAGTGACGTCACAGCTCTACTAGAAGCATGCGTGTCTGATTATTTTTTGTCGTCTGCAATAATGACCTGCGCAGAGGAGGAGTCAATGTCAAGTTTGATTTCCTATGCCGCAGAGCTACCACGCTGGATTTATACCACTGCAGAAGTATACACTCACTTCTATCAACGTTTGAATATCACTGAAATTTCCCGTTCGAAAGAATATACACCTCAACTCCAAGCCGCACTTTATGAGCAACTAGGCCCAATTTATCATGGCCTCCATAGTCATCAAATGGCCTCTAATAATTTAAAATCTAATAGTTCTGAATTGTTGCTTCAGGCGGAAGAGCAGTTTAAATTAGCATGTACTTTATGTCAATCGCCGGCCAAGACACGCGCTGACATTACTGAAGCGATTTATACTTTGATAAGAAATCACTCTACACCATATAAGATGGACACACACGTTGAAAATGTATTTGCGAAACAGCTTTTGACTCGAAGAGCAAAAGAAGACAAAGCCATCAAATCATCAACGCGAATTAAACTCCCGATGCAAGACTACAGCGAGAAACTACCTTTGAAAAGGCTCGTATACAAACAAAAGTGGGAACATATTGTCGACATGCCAAGTGGCGAATTAACTGCGCCTCGAAATCAAACTGCACCATTAGTGTTATTTCGAATATTAGACAAAGGTATCTTGAGAACGACAGAAGTCACCTTCTGCCGACATTGGCCAGGTTATAGTCCCACAGTGAACGTCGCTTGGTTCATCGCCAAAGCATATCTAGCCAATCTCTATTACATGCAACACGACTACGAGGCAACTGTGGCGACGTGCAACGAGCTTCTTGAAGTTACCCACACTTCTGCAGCAAATTCATGGATGGCTGTGTATACATTTCCCGTAATTGTGTCGACCGAGTGGACGACAGTTTACTGCAAAGAGCTTCGAGTGTTTCTCGGATTCTGTTCGCTCCTCGCTTTCGTTGTTTCCTTCGTGTCAAATAGAACAGACGCTCGCTCTGTGTGCCTCGCTGTGCGTCCAGTCCAATTCGTTCTCTATCTCAAGGAGCGCTGTGCGAGAGATCAAGCTCACCCATGTAACAATCCAAAATGGAGAAATGAGCGCTTGGATTATTTACCCATGCGTTATCTTTTTAATGCATCCGTGCTAGAGCCTTGTCACCAATCAATACGGAAGGCTTGGTTCTAAAGCCACACGCTCGTATTAAAAAATCCATGGACAGCATTTGCGCGCGTTTTGTTCTCTCCTACGACTAAATTGAGCTCTAGATGCTCTTCATGCAGAGAACTAGCAGGTAAAGTAAGAAAAAGATAGAAAATAGGAGTTTGAAGGAAGTGAGAGGGGAAAGGGGAGAGGGCCGGATAAGGGGGAGGTAGCAGAGTACGTCACGTGGCAAAAAACTCGTGAAGAACGGAGAGAATGATTTGTTTCATCAATTTCTTTACCTATTAGTATACGATGAATTTTTTCTCTAATATCTTGTTGCTCTTAAGTGCAAATTTCAGCCTCGACTAGTCTGCGTAAAAGGAACGATGCTGTTAGGCTTCAATTGAATGAGTTGAGATGATTGTCGCACACCTACTAACTATCACAGAATGAGCTTTGTCTTTAAATCAGTTTAGTTGTGTCCACATTGTGCTCTGGGGTGTAACTAGGAATATGATTTACCGACAGTAAACCACTATATTCGGCCCAAGCGGTGTACTGTCGTGGTGCGTACTTTGCAAAGTTTCACACATGCATCTAGCCTATCCCTTTACTTTCAAGTTCATATGATTTTCATTGAATTGTTTTTGTAGATTGATGTAACCTATACACTATACATGTGGTGCTTGTAATTAAATTAATTCCATTTGCATTTGTCATCAATTCAAGCCGACTCATTCAGTGCTTTATATCTTATTGTCAAGAATGTCTTACCTTGAATAATTGGCGAATAATTCACCTTGATACTTTAAAAAAGCAAACTACTCGCTTTAATCATACAGCACCTTCTCCGGGGCAATCGTACAATTAAAATTTACTCAGTACTTGATGATCCGTAGCCTATCTGGATAACGTGTAAGTTTCTGCCTATTCAAATATTGGGCTTAACTTCTAAATAATTACACCCTTAGCTGTGCTACTGCCTGTGTAGGATGCAGTAAATACAGTGAGATCCTTGATGCGGCTTCCTGCATGCATAGGTAGTGAGCGCACAAGGCGGCAGGTGTCACAGACCATGAAAATATGAAATACGATTAGACTCAAGTCAGTTAATATAGACCGTTGCAACCGTCGCATCATGTCTATATACTGTAAGTAAAATCAGAGTCAATAGCGTGTGTTCTCTTGGCCGTCCTGGCATCGGATAGGTGATTGACAGAATCTCCCTAGAACGGCTTCCTCCACTTCTATACAATGTACATGTAGCTTCAAATATTTTGACAATGAAGCTCGGACCTTGAGATCAAAATGCCATCGCTGCAATTAAAAGGGCAACTGTTGCATAATGGCAGCGGCCAAGACGCAGCGTCGGGGGAGGGGGGGGGGGGCAAAGGGGGGCCTTGGCCCCCTTTGTTTGAAAAGTTGGTGGGCCGAGGGTGGCCAAGAAATGCCCTTTCAAATACCTGTTTGCTCCCCTGTGTTTGACCTTTCTCATCCATGCAATATTGGAGCCAGAGTTTTCTCCGTATACGGTAATAATTGTTGTTATCACAGTTAAGCAGAGGCGGCGCTACGGGGAGGGGTGGGGACCGGGACATGGCCCCCCAGATCAGAAAGTTAGCCTTCCAACTAGCCCCCTACTTTTTTTGAGGAGCTTCCTATTTCAAGTCCCTTTTGTTATGACCTTTAAAGCCTGTAGCAAGGGAGTTAGCTCCTCCAACTCTAAAAGTTAGCCCCCCTACTTTTTAGATCTTGTATTGAAAGCAGGAAAAGGCTAAAACTTTCCGTAAGCACCCCTCCCCCACCCCGCCTGAGAGTTCTATTCGGAGATTAAATATGCGTTGTAGATTAAGTTTTTTTTTAGGTAGACCCTCCACTTTTTCCTTTGTCCCCTCTTAGCCCTCCAAAAAACTTATGGCGCCGCCCCTGCAACTAAGGTTGCAATTTCACAATGACGTCATTAATAAACACAGCAAACAAATAGAGTGAAGTTATTCCACCTTGCCTTGTACCTGTCATGAGCCTAACAAATGGAAAGAAACGTGCTCCCCACTTAATACAGGCAAAGATCTTGGCGTACCAACAGTCCAAAATATTAATTAATATCATCGGACCCTTCCTAATCATCAATGTAATGAATAATGTAAATTCATTCAATTTGTCAAATGCTTTACTCATATCGAGAGCGCATAAGTCTCTCATTGTATGAAAAATTCCACAGTTTTACGCCAAGCAAATGATGATCTCCACAGCACTACATCGCGAGACAAATCGCTGCATCAGAGCTACCACGTCTGAGATAAATCCAATAGATCCTGGTAGTGACAGTTTAGCTGGCAGACAGAGTTCCCACATGATCGCGGTCGCGTTGCCGCGTTGAGCAGCGAGAGCCAGCCGTTGCTTGAGAAAGGCTGTCGACCGCGTGTCCCCTGCCACCTCCGCTATGCGGCGACTGTTCACTGGCGAAGGCCAGTCCGCGTGAGCCCTGTGCGCGTTGTTTCAATGGCGACGGGTACAAACTCGTGCGCCGTAGCAAGAGGAGCTTATTACCTGCTGGTTGCCGATTTTGCTCCGACCTCGATTTAATTGCGATTTAATTTTCTAGTCCGATTTAACCAATGGAAATCTAAGAGTGAATTGTATCGAATATGATTGGTAATTTTTGATTGGAATTTGATTGGTTGATTTTGACCACACAATTAAATCGAACTGAAATCGAGGTCGAGCAACCAGCAGTTAGTCTTCGCCGCCTTGTTACGTTCGGCCGCCTACGCCGCAGGCACTTCTCATTTTTATTTTGTTCACCGTAATATCTGAAAGGCAGCAGCCAGTGTCATATGACGATGGCTGGTGATAGCCTACGCCTGCTAGAGTCTCATCAACTTCTTTGAAGTAATTATCTTAACCATAACCAACGACTACATCGCTTTGTTTTGTCTCCAGCTGCAGCGGAAGTCATGCCGTACGAAATTTTCAACTCGTGTGACGTGCACTTTGGTGCATACGCGCCATACGTGTCGCACGTTATTTCAGACTTTTGTCAGAGAAATATCCCCGCTGCAGCGGAAGCGCTGCCCAAATTATCATTAGAGTCCATCGACTTAGCTGATTAGTGTTCTACTTCGCAGTGCTAAGATAGGATATCAGAATTATCAACACGAGCGTCCGATCGTCCGTCCGCGCAATGCTATAGTTTAGTGAGGTGGATTCGTCACATCTCTGCACTTAGTGCAGTATGTCAGTAAATGTAGCATAAGGAATAAATTGTAACAGATCATAGGATAGGAGTGTCGTGGTTGAGCCTGCTGTAAGTTCGTGGAGTCCGTCAGCAAAAAGTTTAATAATATTGCATTTAAGATTGTCGCCTGAGTTGAACTTAACCAGTATTCCTATTGTGGTTGTGCATAATACAACGATATTGAGCTGAGCACCGTATCAGTGCTGTTTCACGTCGGTAATTACGAGTCTGAGTTGTGTACAAACTTGCTTGAGGCCAATCTCTACTGGGAATGGATGGATTTGTATATATTTAATTAACTTCTCCTTCTTCAATTCCTTTAATAAAGTTAAGTTAGAACGTTCAATTCAACTCGATATACCGTAATAAAAGTATTACAGAATAAAAGCATAGGCCAATAGAAGAATAAAAATAGAATTCTAAATTCCACATCACTAGATTTGCATAGGACTACCTGTATAAATAAGTCAAAATGACAAAACCACACAACTACCTAGTTAGGGAAAACATAACTGATTTAGGCCAATTGACTTCCTTGAATGCGGAAATAAAAATGCAAAGGTCGAGATCGTCAGGCCAGACCGACGTCGCGTCTCGAGAGTCGGAGGGGATGAGCATGGGCTACAAGGCACTTGATTACAGTTTATACCCACAGTACACTATAATAGGAAAAGACAAACGCCGTGCCTTTGGCATAGCCTCCCCCATGCAAGAGTCGGAAACTGAACTCGGGAGTCCCTCGTTCCCTGATATGAATAGGCCGCTGACCCATGCTCATTCCTCAGATGCTCAGAAGGTGACGGATGTGTGATCAGTCAGTATGCGCCTTCATCGAACGCATAGTACTGCGTCAATTTCAAAGGCTAGCTCAGATCGTCGCGCCATGCTAGATACACTGCAGAAACGCATTGACAAATTGATCGCACTCCAGACACACATAGAAAAAGAAGTGCTGAGTTTGTCAACTGACGAGGAGTATGGTTCTCAGTCTAAGCATTGACTGTATGGTGTGAAGAAATCAAAGCGCGGGGAAACTAAAAATGAACACGGAACCGAGACTAAATTTTTCCCATCCCCGCCAATTAACATTAGTGGGTACGGAAATGAGTCAGTTGTCGTAACAGGAATTCATGCATCCCCTGAAAGGGTGCAGGACCTAAAAACTAATCAGAATATCAACAGGGAAGGTGACTACTCCCAGCTCCCGGCGTTTTCTAGTCGACCTTATTTGGGAGTTCCACTGAGAGCCCAAAGACTAGATTCGTTGGTCCCCGATAGCCGAAGGGAAGCAGTCTCATCGGGCAGTGCTAAATGCAAATGGACCCTAGAAGTATGCGATCGCGCGACACTATTTTTTGCATAGCGGCGACCAAGCGGTGCATAAATGCACTGAGGCGTTCAGTTATTACCGTACGAACATCATTGCGAGAAGAAACGTCGCATGTGCGCCATATAAACCATGGAATGAAACACGGATTGAGATTGTGCAAAATCTTTCAAAAAATACAGTTGGGATCAGTGGCTTTACTTTCTAAGTGCTACACTTAAACTTTATCGCTTGGCCTACTCTCAGAAACAACTGCATACGTTGTTCAAATGTTGCAACAATGTTTTGAGTCTTGGTTCTGATGTTTCTGAATCTTTCATCGTGTTGCTTATAGACTTTCTTTAAATGCACAGGGGTTTCATCAAACCAATCTATTATAGTGACATCAGCGCCTTTGTCCACCAATAGCTCATAGATGTCACATTTTGTCATCGCTGTGACATCAGCAACGCGTTCTGACGAAGACGCATCCTCAGCAAGCACCCATAGCGGCGTAGTGCAGCGGTGTGCGACCGTAGATATCTCTGGCGTCAATACCACTCCCTGCAACGATTAACCATAGAAAATTTTCATTCGCAAAATCACGGTCGGATGGAGAATGTGGTCTCTGCAACATCATGATCATATAGTGAAGAGGTGTTCTTCCGTAACTATCGGATAACTTGGCAGCAACATTCTAACATCCAGCTCGTATAATGTCATTGCGCCACAGCAAACTAAAGGATTCATAGTGTAACGCTATTTCATACACACAGCATGAGATGCAGAATCGACCTTCCCCACTTGTCGCATTCAAAAGGTCGTCTTCTGATGAGGTCCATCAGAACTTGTCAACACTCAGAGTGATCCATGTCGTGCATGCAGCGGTGACCAGTTGACCATCCGTGAATCCTGCACGCGTGTCGGTACCAGCGCTCTGCAACGTGCTGTAAATCGCTCGTCTACTGCTCGACTGACAAACATTTCGACAAGTAATTCAGCTCTGGTTTTAATTCCGCATGTTTTACTCCAGAGTCCTGCGGCTCGGTCAAATTGGGAAAAAGCTTTATCTATCATCCGTCTGCAGTATTGAAATTATACGCCATCAAGAGCTAATCTGAGCAAAACAATGTCATGATTTAATCCTTGATCGACATGTAGAAGAGCCAGCAAATTATTGAGATCCGACACCTCATTATGCCAGTGTGCGACATTCGTGTAACTGCCACTTCACTTAAATCCACTTCCACTTAAATGCCACTTCTAAGACAGCTCTTCCCGCTGCGTTTTTGTCGCTCCACGTTAAACCCTGGGTCATCAACCACAAAATGAAGCTTTTAAAGTCAAACACATAGTCCTAATTGAAAATAAACTGTACACTATTTACTGCTGCTAGATGCAGACACGTGTTATCATAGAAATTGGAAGAAAACATATTCAACCCCGAATCAATAAGCGTCTCGAAAAGATGCAATTGTTTCTTAATATCTGCAAAATCGACAAGGACGGCCGCGTGCAGAGTGTTGCAGCCGTCGTTGTCGCAGGCGTACACATCGGCGTTGTGCTTTGGCAGCAGCCGCACCATGTCCAGATTGCCACGCTGGGCGGCGAACATCAATGCTGTACGCCATCTATTATTTCGAGAGTTGACGTCCACAGATCGACGATGATGTGTCTCACTGCTAGTCGGCAAACACAAGGTGACTACTGATTTTATAGATCTATCCCGTTGTACATACATACTGACTAAACTTTCTCCCGCTTCAAGTAAAGCTCTAGCAATCGTTTCATTTCTAAGCCACGCGGCCAACATGACTGTAGTCTTTCCTTCAATGTCTCGCACGTTCAAATGAACAGCGTACTCGCCGATCGTCGATCTTAATTCTAGGAGCCTGCGCACCGCCTCAAGGTCATTGTTATCGACAGCGCGGTGTAGCAAGGTTTTTCCTTCGCAGTCAACTGCACCGACGTCAACTTTGTTTGACAGCATTTCGTTTTCTACTGACCATCTCTGCCCTCGATTAACACAACCATGACTGTTGCAATTGAGAGCGCGTGATGCAGGACTTTCTGACGATATATTCGACACCTGTGAAGATGCTGCACGGCCTTGCTCGGTATCGTGATGCTGAAGTGTTGACGATATCTGTATCATTCTCTGCGGTCAGAAGACACACACAGAATGACTACTGAATTAATGTATCACTCGTGTGGTTAGTGCGGATATCGAAATAGGGCAATTGAAATTCTTTTATGAAATAATATAGATTGGATTCTTTGCATTGCGAGTTGCTCACAAATCAGGGCAGGATTATGTTTTCAGCGAGCGGATTAGCAATATCGAAAAAGTTAAGCGAAACTGTCAACGCGTCCTCGTCACTACACATCCAATAGAGGACGTGTATAAATTTAAAACAGAACATTGCTTGTTCCATAAAACCAAGTGTATAGCCTTGGATTGTTGATTTCCGTTGAATAGCCTGAAACCTTTCAGCGATACATTCAGACGACGTATCTTTAATCGATGTCCAATGCGAATGCACTCGCACTGTGAAGTCTCTCAGAAAACGCTCTCTGTCCCAAATTGGGACACAGTTGGAAGGCAAGAAGTAGGAAGGCATGTAACCTTGCTGATGAGAATTTAATAGGCTAAAGAAAAATTTATGTAAAAATTGTTTAATGTCATGTTCACTGACAGTCTCATAGTTTACCGACCAGAAATTTGATCGCTTTAACTTTTTGTCTCTAGCAGCTGACGCAATGCAGTGAAGAATAACTGCCTTGAGCACGTGGGATGTACATCGTGGTTGGTTTTCGTAGTTTTTTTTTATTTCAAACAAATGCTTAGCGACCATGAAGGCCGCCTTGACAACAGTCGAACAGCTGCGAATGACGCTGCTCTCTGCTCGAGCAAACGATATGTGAGCGTACGGGGTCGAGACGGGAATCCAAGGATAGACCTTCTGCGGCTGAGCAAACACCAATCTGCATCCGTCTGACTTCAAGCTGTCGCTGACATCACGATGGGCGTTGTCAGGCCAGAAACCTGGAATATGTATGCAGGGAACAATGTCGACCTTCAGCTTATGAAAGATGTGTATGCCTCTCAATCTTTTGTTGATATTGAGAGTCAGGGTAAAGCACACACGATCTGAACTGGAGGTATATAATTCAGGATCTTGTGAAACAAGTAATTCCAAACATTGTTCGTCTTTCCAAAAAGTTGACTGTCTCAAGACCTTTTTTGCAAGTTTTTCGAAAATCAGTCTCACAGATGATATTTGTAGGAATGCATCTTTGTTGAGAAACTTGCCGAGACAATCGGAGCTTTTGACTTGTTTCAATTTCACGTATCCACTCGGACACACAGGCGAGCTTGATGCCTCGCAGTCTTTAGAGAATTCTGTCAGCTGAATATCAAAATCAAATTCATCGGGATAGCCCACTTTTGTTCCTTCGTATGCACTGCCTACCAACAACACGTGACCCTTGAATCTCGGATCTATTTCTTGCATAGCGGCGACCAAGCGGTGCATAAATGCACTGAGGCGCTCGGTTATTTCAACTGTAGCAGCGCTGCGATACGCAAAATCACATGTGTGCCATATAGACCTGGGAATGGAAGTGAGATTGAGATTTCCTGAATCCTTAGAAGAAACAAGGTTTTGTTGTTGTAACATTGCGTCCTGAGTGTTACACGTAAACTTCTCAGTTCCCTGAATTTTAGGGAAAGACTGCATTTGATTTGTACATGTGTCCACTATGCTTTGAGTTTTCTCCAAGAGGTTTTTCATCATTTCATCATACTCAATATATGCATTTTTGAGTTGCTCGGGACTTTCATCAAACAAATCCTTTGCAGTGATGTCAGCGCCTCTGTCTGCCAATAGAGTGTAGACGTTTAACTTACCTTCCGTGCTGTCTTCACTGATACCTTCAAAGTCAGGCGTAACGCTAGCACCTAAAGCAGCATAGTGCAGCGCTGTTCGACCATATTTATCTTTTGCATTAACGTCGCTCGTCGCTATAATATTGGAAAGGACATTTCTGTTTAAAAAAACACGTCCGGTAAGTAGATGCTGTGGCTGCAATGCCATGATCATATAGTGGAGGGCCGTTCTTCCGTCTCCATCTGACAACTTTGCTTCGTCTTTTAAACATTTGGTTAACTTGTCGACCTGCAGCAAACTGTTTAACGAACCAGAGATGTTTACGCTGTACGGTACACAAAGCATTAAATGCAGTATTGACCTTCCCCGTTTGTCAAGTTCATGTGGTCGTCCTGCGAAAAGTTTGGAGATAAATAGCAAACAATTATAGTGATCCCCATCGTGGATGCAATGATGAACATTGGATGATGCGTAGTGCAATGACGCAAAACCTAAGTTCATTCTATCATGGATACGGTCGTAACCCTTAGATGATGCATGAGTTCTGCACGCGTGTCGGTACCAGTATTCTACAATTTTGCCCTTGAAGCACTCCTTCGTTGCTCTACAGTGTAAGAAATCAGCATACCGTTTAGTTTTATTTTTTGGATTGCATTCGTTACTCCATATTTTCGAAGAGCAGTCATTTACCATTTTCTGCCACTCGGCAAGCTCTGGAAAGATGCTAGCGATTGTCCATCTGCAGTATGAACACTCTAGACTGTCCAATGCTGTACCCAGCAACAGAATATTGTCTTTCTGTCCTGCCCCCATGTCTACAAGAACCAGTAAGTTATTGATATATGGCGCGTCTCGCTGATCGATGTGCATAAATTTATGTAATAGTTCGTGCAAAGCAGTTCTTCCAGATGCGTTTCTATCACTCAACGCTAAGCCTTGTGTCGACAGCCATTTTACCAAACATTTCAAGTTTGGTAATAGAGCATTAGCAACATGAGAATTTTCCAAGATATGGCTATAGCTCATTGCTAGATGCATGCACGTGTCTCCATCGAATCTCTGAGCGCTAACATTAAGCCCAAAATCAATGAGCGCCTCGAGCTTATGAAGCTGTAGTACAACGTGTTTACTCGTGACTAAGTGTAGAGCGTTGCAGCCGTCGTCGTCGCACGCGTACACATCGGCGTTGTTCTCCACCAGCAGCTGCATCGTGTCTACTCCGCCATGTTGTGCGGCGTGCATCAGTGCTGTACGTCCTCTATAGTCTCGAACGTTGATGTGCACATCCTTGTGCTTCAGCAGCAGCTGCACGATGTCTACCTGACGCGTACATGCGGCGTGCATCAGCGCTGTACGCCTACCCATGTCCTGAGCGTTGATGTCCAGATCGGCGTTGTGCTCCAGCAGCAGCTGCATGATGTCTGCACTGCCCTCAGCGGCGGCGTGCATCAGTGCTGTGCGTTCTTCAACGTCTCGAACGTTGATGTGCACATCCTTGTGCTCCAACAGTATCCGCACGACATCTGCACTGCCCTCATCAGCGGCGTGCATCAGCGCTGTATGTCCTCTATTGTCTTGAACGTTGACGTTCACATCGGTGCGGTGCTTCAGCAACAGCTTGACGGTGTCTGCATCACACTCGGCGGCGTACATTAGCGCTGTATACCCACGTATATCTCGAGCGTTGACGTCTACATCGGTGCTGTGCTCCAGCAACAGCTTGATGATGTCTGCGTTAGGCTCGTGCA
>JAQIWG010007390.1:0-12374 GCA_034695025.1 Chamaedrilus cognettii
CTGTACGGACAGCGGCTGATAGACGGCGTGCCATGCACGACTGTACGGACAGCGGCTGATAGACGGCGTGCCATGCACGTCTGTACGGACAGCGGCTGATAGACGGCGCGCATTCTCGTCTATACGCGCTGAGGAATGAGCACAGCTTGTCTATACAGGATGGATGATGAGTGAGGGATAAGGTCAAAGCTTCCGTTAGCTGGCGTTCGCGGCGTGTATGTCGCCCCTAAATCGGTCTCAGACTCCAAAAACCACCCCTGGCGTCACACGTGGCGAGAAATTGAAGCGGCTAGAATGAGAACTGGGGGAGGGGGAGCCCTCCTGTCCCTCTCCCCCTCCCCCCATGGCGCCAGGGCTGCATAAAGGTTGAATGAGGCTGGATAAAGGTTACTGATAGATGCCGGATTTGAGCTTTGGTAAGCGTTTATGTTGATAAATAACGCACAAAATCTTCTGGATTTGTGTAGTTCATACAAAATCTGATATTTTTGTGAACGTAGCAATTTTTTTGTCTTTCTGGGTTTGGTTATGTTTCTTTTAACATGTTACTCTATTTCACTTGCAATTGGCCCACACTGAACTGGCTTTTCATTCTTCCTTTTTTGTACTTTGCTTTTGATGCTATATTCCTGCTTGCTAGCCTATATAGCATTTAAGTTACATTTATTATTTTTGTGTTATTTGTGAAATCTTATGTATTGCCGTTTAATTTGCGCCATAATAGGGGCGGTTATACAGTCATTGGCAAAGCCGCACAGCTTTGTCAGCGGCTGTCACAGGGAATGCGTTCCCTCTAGCTGCCCTTATTACTTCATGCCTATGCCGATTGATACTTGTATTTCTGCATTGTCTTGTCTAGAAGTAATAAAGATGATCGAAAAAAACACACACCAAAACAAAAAACATTGAGTTTTGCAGTCCATTTCGACATCCTAGGACGAGAAGTGTTTGCCGATCGATGGAGAGAAAATCGGATGAAGTGAGTCCTTCCGTGTAGGATTTATGGCATGGTATTGGCGGTCTTGGGAGTTTAAGGACCGTGTATAGTTGTTGTTGTTGTTTTAGCCCCTTGCGGAGAAAAGGTGATGCCCCATTTCATCAGCTGATGGTCGCTGGTGGTGGTTGCACCGTATCTGGTAGGCATCGTAAGAACACCTGTGGCTGACGAATTTAAATCACCCTTGCTAAAGGGTGCACGAAGTGACTCCAAATCTTTGCCGCGGCCGGGATTCGAATCGGCAACTGCCGCACTCGTAATCCGAGACCAGCGACTTAGACCACTCGGCCACAACGCTTCGTCCTGCCCATTGGGAGCAGGAGGAGGGCTGCTGGGCACAGTTTAATTGTCATGTCCGGGATCGTGTGTAGTAACCGTGTGTAGTACAAAGACTATTGCAGGCCAAAGAACCGCTTCCCCTCTTTAGTCGCGTTTGAAACACGCCCGGGGAACTCAGAACTCGGGGTTTCGACTGTTCTCTTTTTACTCAAGCCTAGAGGGGTTTATGGCATGGTGTTGGCCTATTCACATTTGCAGGACGCTGCATGTATTGCAGCGTTGGTTCTCAGATACCCGTGAGACGCGCTAACTGCTCCACTAGCGACCATTGGCCGCAGGCTCACAGCGCCCTCTAGCATTCAACGATACTTGAAACTCAATGTCGTTCTGGACTTCTCATCTTTGCATGTAAATGTGCTCCATATCTCATGTCCATTGTCATATTTGCATGTCGAGCCTACATTGAGGCTACTGCGAATAGGTAAATCAGCCAGTCTGCAATCTGTGCAAATCTGGGTTGGATATTGAAATGGTTGCATAACTTATTCTTAACTGGAGTCTGGACTCTGGAGGACACATGGAATTACTGACCCGGCTGTTTTCCAGCTACTTACCCGGCACAGATTAACAGTCTCTTGATCGGGACCGTTTGAAAAAACTCGAGAACAAGACCGAGACCTTGACACTCAGGTCTCGAGAACAAGACTGAGACCTTGGCACGTAGGTCTTGAGACCAAGACCAAGACCTTACCCTCAGGTCTCGGGACCAAGACCGGGACCTTACCCTCAGGTCTCGAGAACAAGATCGAGACCTTGATACTCAAGTCTCGAGAACGAGACTGAGACCGTGACAAAATGAACTCGAGCCTCTCGAGTTTGAAGTTTTTAATTGGTCTCGAGATCCAGGGGCGGCTGCAGGATTTTTTTGGGGGGAAGCAACAGGGAGCCCACTAAATTTTTGGGGAGGCCACATTTTTTCCCTCTCGTGCAGAACTCGCGGGGGAGGGGGGGTGCTAACAGATAAAATTTTCTGCGCACAACATATTTCTACAGATCTTCCTACTCCGGGTTCCTAACACCGTTTATCTTATCTCAGCTTCTAAGCTCTAACCTACCAAACCTTCTGAATTTTAACTGCGGAAACTGCTCAAATTCCTGGGGAGGCAAGGATCACGAAAAATGCACTTTTTTCTTCTTTTATCATAGCATCTTGGGGAGGCTATTTCACTTTTTGTGGGGGAGGCCACTGGGGAGGCCAGATCTCTATTTGGGGAGGCCTGGCCTTATATGTGATCCCTTTAAAACCGCCACTGTCGAGATCACAATAATCCCGATTAAACACCTGTTTCTGTGAACTGGTCTACTTGCTCGCTACGCTTGCATTGCATGAGGCACTGAAACGCCAGGGAGATCAATACATACGAAGGCAGCAAACCTCCACTGAACTCTATTGGTTGTTGTAAGAAACGATCAGGTGCCCCTTGTAGCGTCTCGCCACTCAGTGACGTCAGTCTGGTTCAAAACCTGGGGGGGGTCGCGAAAAGAGATGATGAGACTCGCAAGAGCAGACTGATTCGCGAGTGGGGAGGGGAGTTGGAACAAAACTTTCTCCAAACAGTAGGGGTTTTGACCTCCCCTTCAATTCCCTCACGATCCACCCCAGTCCAAATCTGGGGGGGGGTCGCGACCCCCCCCAACCCCGCCGGGATTGACGCCTATGCAGCCGCTGGAAGCAATTCACTTGACTGCTAATAAAGCTTCGCATTCAGGCTCAGATTCACAATGCACGCTTGGCTTATATTAGAACACTAATTATTTTATTTTTTTCCGAACACTGAATAGATTCTTCTGAACACTAAATTGTAGCGGCAATTTCGATTCCAGGCAAAAATTGCTGCAATTAAGGCCTTCGTCGCAGACGCAGTGGAGCAGTGCACCGAGTCACACCGTGGTGGCGGCGGTTACCATATAATGGCGATATCGAGTTCCCGGAGGTTTGAAGAGGAAGCCGCGGGAGCGCTGGCAGCGAGAATGGAATCTGCATCAATCCATCTTGGCTCTTGCTAATTTGCATGCCTTCTTTTTCAGTATTCCGCCACATGGCAGGTCCTTTGTGTCCAATCCTTCCACCCTATCCAACCTTCGGCCCTTCTCTTCATCGCTGAATGCGATTCCTTCTCAAGCAGATCGTCTATCATCCCGACGCGTGGCCTTCGCATTTCTCTCTTCCCCTCCATTCTTTACTCTCGCATAGCTCTCAACAATCTCTCCTCTCAATACATGTCCAATCCAGTTTTATTTTTCTTTCTTCTGGCTATCACTTCCATCATAGTCCTTGTTTCCCCCGCTCTCCTCAGCACTTCTTCATTCGTTATCTTCTCTATCCAGCCTTCTCTCCAGTCTTCTCCATACCCACATTTCAAAAACTTCTATTCGTCTTATATTATCCTTCTTGAATTTACATACCGGATGGAGGAATTCGTTGTTCTAAAACATAAATAAGTTTAGATTTTGATTAGAGTTAGAGCTGCGTTAGGGTTAGCAAGTTAGGGTTAGGGCAGCGTGACAGTTTGAGCTAGGTTGCGGTTAGGGTTTGTTTAGGCCTGCTGAATTTCATTTTCAAATTTTCTCCAGCCGCTATGCAAATTAGCAAGAGCCAAGATGGATATTCGCAGATTCCATTCTCGCCCGCTGGCAGGACGGAAATTGATGCATGGTATTGGATCTGTGAACGTGGCTCGCTTACAGTACGTGTGGAGCAGTGTTCCCACTAGTCTACCCCGTAGCGTGATTATTTCAAAGGGGGGTGGGGGGGTTGTAAATTTTGCATGGCGGGGGGGGGCAAATATACATGCGGCAGGGGGGACAAATGTCAAATTTTTAGGGAACAACTGTGGCAAAGGGCTTAAGTAGGGGAAAGTATGCCCCCCTTGCCCTCCCTAAGCTACGGGCCTGCCACTAGACATCACCTATTTCGCTCGGTGGTCGTCTGTAAACTGCTTGACGTTAGTCGATAGATATTGTCAGAGTTCAGTTTAGCCCTTACAAAATAGGAGTAGCGCTACTCCTCTGCTTATAAAACAGAAGTAGTGCTACTTCTATGCCTGTCAAAAAGGAGTAGGCCTACTCATGAGCGGGGCGGGGTATCAAAATTTATTGGTCATTTCTTAACAAGCTGTAAGTTTACAGCCGCCTCTAAAATGGCCGGAAAAAGAAAAAGCACAGCTAAGCAGGGCTTTGAAAATCAAACTGTAGGCCTGTTGTTAAGAAATAACCAATGAATTTTGATACACCGTTCTCTCATGAGTAGGCCTACTCACTCAGCTGTAACTATTTGCGCCACACGATTCCAAAAGCGAGTAGCTCTGCTCCATCACCGTCGATTTTTACGAATAATGCTACTTCTACCCATTTTTACATTCGAGTAGGGTTCCTAAAAAACCTTGTTTTTGGAGTACTACTCCTACTAAGCTTATCCCTGGATATGTTTGGATAGCCGAAGAAACTCACGGGCGGGGAGGGGTGAGTGAGAGGGCCCAAACTTTTTTTTCCGAAGTCGCTATGGTACAATAATTGTTCCTTCTCTCGCCAAAGGTTACTTGATCATCAGAAATAATTGAAGATACGTAGGCAGCACTTCTGACCAAAGCCTACTTTAAATAAATCCTAAATCATTTGTTTCCATTTTTCTCACCCAATGCAACATGTAACAGATCTGTATATTACTCGGGAAAATTGCTCGATTTCTTACATAATGGCTGAATTGCTTGATAATTACTCCATTTGCCACAGCTCGATGCACTGCTCGATCTGTGTCGTTTTGCTGCTTCATTGAAGCTTACGGCATGGGATAGGAGGGATAGGGGGGGGGGGGGTAGAAGTAGAAGGCCGTTGGAAAATATTGGCCTAGCTTAAATATTGAAGTGTGATAATTGATAGGTATGACTGCGTGCTGAGAATACCAACTTGCAACGCGAGGAACAAAGAATAGACTTGCTGCCCGGAGCTCCCCGGGCGAGTCGTAAAAAGCGACTAAAAAAGGGGAGCGGTTCTGTTGCTGCCTCCTGCTATTATTTGGACTGTCTTCTTCGCAACCAGCTAACGTGCTTTGTAGACCTTTAATATTAATTTTGTATGATTTCCTTGTTTCTACTGCTAAACATAAAAGCAGCCAATCTGAGAGCTAGAACGGGTTTGGAGATGTGGTAGGAAGAAACAGACTGAGATGGCTGAGGCATGATGTGAGAATAGAACTGAGTGATTGGATGTGTGAAACTGAAAATGTATGGATTATGAGGTAGATGTAACAAGACATAGAGGAAGATCAGAAACAACGTGGAAAGATTCCACATATCTGACATATCTGCTTAAACGGGGAATGTGGCCACAAAACACGCGCACATGTGTGTGTTGTCATTTCTTGAACTGCCACTGTTCCAAACTTTTAAACTCCTCAAAGGTTACGACTGGTTTTTACAACACGGATTTAATGGTGGTTCAGGATTTAAGTTTAACCCACCATTCTGCATAGGTTAAATCCTGAGCCACCATTTAATCCATGTTGGAAAAACAAGCCCTTAATATTTGATGTTCATGTAGATGTCTCAACCGGAGTCAATCAAAAGGCGTCTGCTTCCCTTCAGTTTGGGTCATAGGTCAAGAACGAAACCATATCTCAGCGCGCCAGATTTGCTTCGAGTTGATTCTACAAACTGCGACGGAGAGGAGATGCGAAGACACGTTCTATCTGGTAGACACGTGTTGCAGTACTTTTATTGTTTCATGATATTTGTAATGGCAATGTATAGTGTTTCATTTTCAAAGTTGTGTATAGGTATCACTCAATTACCATTAACCACGTAGGCCTAACTATGTCTTAATCAATATAATAGGTTATTATATCAATACATTTATATCAGAGCGAGTAGCAGGTAATTGAAATTTGGAGCGCTAGATGGAATTTGATAAAAATTAGTTGGAAGGTGAAGTGTTTACTTTACAGTGAAAATTTTGTACACAATGCTTATTGTTGAAGAAATGTATCATTTGTTGAAGAAATTGGCTAGTTGTCTTAATTTTGAGCCACAGTGCAGGTCTTAGGCCCGGTTCGAGGACGCGCTGGTATGGTTAGGGTTAGCTACCTGACAGAAAGGCCTGCCAGAATGGGTAATCTCAGACCGGGCGATTTGGGTTCGAGGACGGCACCGGCTGGATAAGATAGCAGCCTAACAGCTCGCATGAAACGTTGTCTCTGATTGGTTATTTTTGTGACAACCCGACCTATTTATGACTATTTTGTGTTTCAATTACAATGTTAGAGGCTTCTCCTAAGGCCAAATTCTTTATAAGTTGATAGTCTGTAACAGCGTACGCATTAATGATTTTTGGAGAAATAATTACAGTTGCAGCATTCTGATTGGTTGCATGCAATCCACAGGCTGTTCCTTAGCCGCGTGCAACAGATAAAAGACCGTTGAATTTAAATAGCAAAGACAATAACAAACAAAGACAATTATTATTATAAAAGCATTGAAAGTGAACAAAAACAAACTTACATTTCTCACTCAAAGTGCATATTTTTGTAGCAATTCGTCGATTCAAATTATTTAAAATGACCGTTAGAACAATTAGCGTATTTTTTTAACGCGCAAGGATCCTTTATTACGTGATCAAATTTCATCGAACCGATCGCGAATTTTAGTTGCCATGTTTTTTAAAATTTAAAGGCCCTGACAAGCAGCTAACCTCGCGATGATGAGAGGTTAGCCATTTGGGGCTTATCAGATGGATTTAGCATCGAGGTAGCCGTCCTCAAAAGCAAAAAGGACTAAACAAAAGGACAAATCTGCGTGGGTAGGGCTCGCTGGTAGCGCTGGCAGCGCGTCCTCGAACCGGGCCTTAGACTTACATGTTTGGTATGACCGTATAGATCTGATAATAATTATGCCATTTGGCTGTAGAATTTCTGATTTGAATTTGTTTCGAGGCTGTTACATCATAAATGAATGTCTCTTTTGCTTAAAATAAAAAATATATAAAAAAGGCAAAAAACTGTTCTACATCACAGAACTGTAATTTTTCCTCTCTCATCAAACATCTTGGCTGTGAAGTGGAGAAGAGTGAAGGCATTGTCGCATTTCTCAACCGTTGCTGCATTGAAAAATATAAATAAGCTGCTTCACTTCAAAGCATAGCAGAAGTGCAGCATCGTCTAATTGAATCTCAAGATTTGATTGAATCTCAAGCTAGCATTGGATCCCAAGCTTTGATCATATCCCAGCTATTTCGAGCCATATTGGCCACATAACCTTTTCTACGAGTTCAGTGGACTAAACATATGCAATTTTATATTTCCCAATTTAAATCTTGCTACAGATTTTGCATTTGAAATCCTCTATAGCCATCATGACGATCCTCGAGATGTGTTAATTAAACAGCGACTAGTTTAGTGCAGGACACAGGCCGTATTGTAAGAGTGTATTTTGACCATATTATAATATATATGTAGTCATGAAACCACAATGTGCGGTTAAAAATATGAAATATAACATAGCAGCTATAGGAAGTGTGTCGCTTAATGTGCAGTTATAAAAGAACGTAGAGCTGTGCTGCTATAGAAGTGAGATCAGAATGAAGAACACTGTTAAGAATGGTCTAAAAATTGACACGCGCTCTTAAGAATGAAATAAAAATGGACATGCAATATTAGGAATGACATAAAAATGGACTTGCACTCTTAAGAATGACCTAAAAATAGACATCCAAGGTAAAGAATTTTCTCAAATCTTTGTCATAACGCTAATCACCGACGAGTTCTACACGGAAATGAAAGTCTCTTTCAGAGGAACGAAAGTGACTATGTCAAAAGTATTTCTTTACAAACTGTAGTTATAAAAATAATAACAGGTGTCAAGTCCGTTTCGGCGTCTAATAAAGTCATCGGGGATCTAGAAATGCCGGTATATATTATCAAGAATTATATTATCTATTATAAAAGAACTTGCATGACTTAGGGCGGTATTCTAGAAGGTGATTTAACGCTAGCCGTAGCGATGAACGCTGAAGATCAACCTCGCGGACGATTTAACCACTGATTATCAATTTTCTACCTTTCATCGACACTGATTATCGTCATAGGGCGATAAACTGCATGATTATCCGCCGGATAAACGCCAACAGTTTAATCGGCCAACTTTGGCCGTTTAAGCAAAGATAAACCTCCGTGTCCTTATGATTTCCTATTAACACTCACTTTTGTTGACGTTGCCATGGCAGCAATAATGAACATGCAAAGCCCAGTCAGAATGAATTATCGATACATAACTAATAAAAACACACAAAACAGGGTCAATGCAGATGCATATCAATTTTTAAATACATGTTATGTAACACAACGAATTTTAAAGTGAATTGAAGCTTAATAGATGGACCCATCGAGCGTTGTGGTTTATATTTGAGGACAATCCAACTTGCGCCAGAGTTTTTTTGCACCCATGACATATGAGTTATTCTACACCATTTGACTCGAGATGCGTGAAAAACTTTAATTTTACTCTTCAACGCTAGCAAGGGCAAGCGAAATGTATCAGCAATATTAGATTGGGTCAAGCCGTACGGATAGGCTACATGACTATTGTAACTTATTTTCAGTAGCCTACATATACATACGAGGGGCGTTCAAAAAGTTTTTTATCTCACCTACTTCTAAAAGTCGCAGACACTTGAAATTTTCACCAGTTTTTAGTCTTTCTTTATGTATGAACTTCCCAAAGTGACACATTTCTCCCAGTGATTCTTGACCTTCCTTTTGTCATCTTTGTAGAACCCCCCATTTTTGCTCAGAAAGTACTCTTCCGTGACAGTTATGACCTCATTATCAGTGTTGAAACGACGACCCCGCAAGATAGACTTTAGCTGGGAAAACAGGAAGAAGTCTGAAGGTGCTAAATCAGGTGAATAAGGCGGATGAGGCAGTATTTCATAGCCACAGCCTCTCGCGGCTTGACATGGCACAACAGAGCTGTCAGCAGGTTCTTTGTTCTGCAACAACAAAATGCCCCTACGCAGCATGCCCCGCTCTTTCCTCTTGATTTCCTCAAGTAGCTTCATCAGGAGGTTACTGTAGTACTGTCCAGTGGTGGTGTGACCGTTCTGTAGGTAATCAGGGAGGATGACACCAGCCTGGTCCTAACAAACCGACAGCATGACCTTACCGGCGGATGGTTGGGTCCTGGCTTTCTTGCGTGGTATTGATTCAACATGTTTCCACTGTTTAACAACGTCATATGAAGGACAGTCATTGTGGTACACAGCTAATATCTCGTCATGGATAACTGTCAGTGTTTTCTTTTGAAGAAACAAAATTTTTATGACTGACCGATATTCGACTTTCTCCATTTTAACGGGTACCTCAACTAGTTAGTCAATCTGATAATGCAAACAAAAACCAATTAACTCAGAAATTCAAACACAAACTCACAACATATGTAACTACTTCCCAAAAAAAATTCCAGTGTCTGCGACTTTTAGAAGTGGGTCACGTAAAAAACTTTCAGAACGCCCCTCGTATTGGCCTATATTATAGTCACAAATTTGACTATGCATTTTGACTCCAACCAATGGTGCCGGACCATTGAGGTGCCGAGATGGGTGCCCGCAGTGGTCGGCCTGAGACCGACACAGCCTGTATCCCTTTAAACCTCTGACTTTGGAACATTTTCTCCTGCTTTTTGTTCGATTTAATTTCTTGCATTTATTGACAAAATTCAATTATTAATGTAGGCCTAAAGCGTAATTCATGGCTAGGTTACTCAGAGGACGACCAATCAGCACAATAGTTAGCCACCATTTGTTTTAGTTTACTATTCTAACCTCTGATTGGTCGTGGATGATGCAATATCTATTTAGACACAGCTGCCAGCTGCTGTCGAAGATAAACTGAGCGATCATGTAATTGGGCGCGCTTTTTCATTCATGAAATTGATTTTTGCAACTGAAAGGTTTAACTTTTTTTGGAGGATAGTCTAAACCGTTGGTTTATCGAAAAGATTGACAAGAGCAGTGATGACTAAGAATCCCACCCTTAGACGATGCCTGACTTAGGCCCAGTTGTTCAATCGAGAGTTATTTTAATGAATCTGGGATTATTCAAATAACAGCTAAATATTTGAATATTTGCGCTCTCTGAGTGTGTGGTGACGTCATTTTTGTTCTGTGGCAATTTAAAACCAAATGACTCTCGATTGAGCAACTGAGCCTTAGTGTATTATTTTTGTCAATAATGTTATTTCTGTTTTACACAGCGAGGCGCTGTCGTGAAGTGGTTAGGGTGTCGGACTTTGAGTCCCGAGGACCAGGGTTCAAGTCCTCGTGCCGGTAACTATGAAACCATGCGTTACAGACCCCTTAGCAAGGCTGTTAAACTCACAAGTGTCGCTAACTGCTAACCCCGAGCCAGATAATAATTTATTTGGTTGGCGTCAGGAAGAGCATCCGGCCGTAAAGACCCAGCTTCAGCAGTCCTGATCAGGGCGGGCGAAAACGTGTAAACCTGTGTGAAAACATGGACATTAACAGATTACACATAAAAAGGAGGTTAGGTAGTTTACTTACTATTTCTGGTCAGCGCGATTGAACAATGTCATAATTTGCTGCGATTTTTCAATTTGCTTCAGGGCTGGATGCAGGGAACATGAGACTGCAATCACACGCTGCCGTCGCCGATCGGAAACTAATGGTTGGGCTCGTAGCTACCGTAGGCCTATTCTTGTCTATTTTTTTCCTGTCACGTTTGTCACTTGTGTGTGTATAAGGTATAGATCTTGGTTTTGATTGATCTACATGGTGATTCAGGAAAATAGAAACCAGTAAAATGATCATTGTTACTCAACCAATTGCCAATGGATTTACATGAAACTTTTAACGTCGTAGGTCGATGGTATTGTACCGCTGCTCGCAAAATATTTATCTCGATTTACTTACAGTTCACTTTTAATCATAACAGCGCATCGTGGATGGTGGGAATAGCTGGACCAGCGCGTCATTGAAGCGTCAGTCAAACAAGGGCGTGGCTGTCTTCGTGCGTGTATAGCAGCTCATGGTTTACAGTTTGAACACAAACTATGAATTCAATATAATCACAAATCTCTCTGGCATTATTGTTTCAAGTTTAATGTAAATCGATTGGCAATTGGTTGAATTTTAATGATCATTCTACTGTTTCCCGTTTTCCTGGATCACCGCGTATGCTTGGATACTTTTATAGTTATCTTTTTTTTGATATTTTATGTATGTGTTGGCTACCCTATAATTTGGCAATCCAAGAAATGTTTTTCATAATATTGATATTCCATTTTGCTGCAAATAATTTAAAAATAACGACGAATTCATATAAAATTCTCTTTAAACAATAACAAATGCAATAAAAAAATTTACATATCAAATGCAATATTCAACGTTTGGCTATATCTCGTGCAATATCGACCTTACAATATAAATCTTACAATTTCAGTTTTTAAATATAATTCTTACAATATCCTCTTACAATATCAATTTTGTAATCGAGTCATGCTTTTTGTATTCAGTATCAATTTTCTCCATAAAATTGCGCACGATTTAATCATTCTCTAGTTAGAGTGCACTGCTGTGTAACGCATGGCTGCGGGTAGTCTGTGCGTTAGTCTGTGCCTTGGTCACCGATGACACCGGATTATTTTAAGAAATTTTCCATTCCGTATACGGGGCCACAGTCTGAATGAAATTTTGTGACTTTTTCCTTCCTGTGCCGAACTTACGACCGGGAGGGAGGGGGAAGCACTGAAGTGCTCGCACAGCTTTCGTTCAGACGAAGCGTCTCTTTTAACCGTGCATATTTTGCATGCAACCGTGTTAAGGCGGACGGACGATCGTTGTCGTGACAACGATTTCCTTAACTGGGTTTCATGCGCGGCTTGTTCCTTAATTGGGTTTCATGCACGGTTTGCATGAAACCCAGTTAAGGACATTTTGCATTGTAATTTTCTTAACATGGTTGCATGCAAAATTGCATGCAAAATTGCATGCAAAATTGCATGCAAAATTGCATGCAAAATTGCATGCA
>JAQIWG010007391.1:0-12373 GCA_034695025.1 Chamaedrilus cognettii
ATTTGTGATTGACCGCTCTTAACCAAATCCATAATAACCGAGTCAGAAACGTCAACAATCAACGGAGGCTCAGTGAGATCATTGCTCTGCCAATCAATCAACGCGATATAGTCAGAACTGTCATAGTTACGTGTTGGAACAGTGAATTTTCTAATTCCTGCAACTCGCTGTGACCTTGCCAATTAAATTCTGGGCAAGCCTAATTGACGGACATCTATGCGTTTATCTGTGATCATACTTCCCGATTTCCCGAAGTTCCCTTGCCATACACAAGTGATCGAACGCTGTGTGAAGCTTGTTACGCAGTCATCTGCAGCTGTTTGTGGTCAAACATCGAGAGACGGATTCATTAGAACAAGATTAGAAGGACGACGTATTACGCTCACTTTTGACACTAGAGCCCAGTATTGTATTGCATGATTACACTAGAGCGGGCCAATACAGTGTTAGTTGAGTATTTGCAATGCAAATTGAATAACAAAATCAGATCATCGTTATCAAATGTATCAGTGTCTCCACTATAAAGGTTCAACAATCAACGTCATTGGGTCTGATGCACTTTATACATACATTCTACGTGATGTACCTATAACCTATTTTTAATTATAAGGCCTTTAAATATATGTTTTCACAATCTCCAACACTTGACAATTTCAAATGATCATTTAGATGGTGCAGCTCGCTCCAACAATATTATACTGAAACATTGCACAAAATGCTAACATGCATTTTCTGCAATGATTTATAGCGATTTTCGGTGATTTCTCTTGATATGTGGCTCAACCAGTAATTCTTGTATAACCATGAGACAAATATTTTTGGAATCTACAAAAAATATACTAGCAACTGCATTATTGATAAACTTTGCCAGCACAAAACAAACCAAAAATATTTCCATTCAAATAGGTCCAAAAACGCAAATACGGGATTCCGACGCTCGGACCCTCCCAAACTTAAATCTCGTTGGGGAGCCTCAAGACCAATCGCAATCCTCCTAAAACTTTGCCACATTACTTGTAACACATAGTGACAACTTTCCCCCACTATTCCCCAAAAAAATTTGAAATCGGTTTTTTCACTCCACCCTAATGAATAGGCCACACAAAGTTTTCATAATAGCCTAACTGCGCATTTCCTAATAACCGCGAAGGGCCTACGTTAAATTTGAGAAATTGAGATTTATAATTGCACATTAAATTATGCTTTTAAAACTATGTAAACATGTAGGCCCCTTATTACTAGATTTTCAATAATTTACAGAAGTATTTCACTGCGCTAGGCACGTTTGATGATACAATAGCTCAATAGCTATATAGCTAATTACTGTCTACAATTTGCTTTGAAAGTTATTTCCCAAAAATTACGGCACTCAACAATTGTGGTAAAGCAATCGGAATTGCGTGCATATTACAATGTATGGGGCGCAATGTTGTGAGTTCGTATAGACCTAGGCTAAACGGTTACGTCTGGACATTACACATGTAGCTTATGCTGCGCGTACGTATGTACAGTGCACATTCAGGTCTACGCTAGCTACAATGCTGCCCTAAATTAACATAATAATTGATTTATCTAATATATCAAAATCAAAACTCAAAAAATGCAGCAACTATTTTTCAATTTAATTAATGCAAAAGCCGCAAAGTCGCAAAGCCGCCAAATGCATTTTAACTGAAATATCCAACTAGGGGTTAAACTCTTTAAACAATAATCAGTAATGAAGTGCCTTAATATAATGTGCCTACATTCTGTATGTGTGGGCTATTCAATATCAAATAACCAGTGACAAGTTTCGGATAGTTTTGTCATTGCCTGGTAAAACTATAAGCCAGCGTAATAACTGCATCGTGATCATTGTCCAGTCAAATCAACTTGACAAACTAATTAATGGTGGATCGTCTGCAGAATCCAATCGAGGAATGAATTGACACGAGCGTACACCCCCGGGTATTCGGGCAGCCCGCACCCCAGTCCCCAGCTGACGATACCGATGAGGCTGAACGCGCCGTTCTTGTTCTTAATCATCAGTGGACCCCCTGCGTCTCCCTGCAGTATAAAGTAGATTAGTGAGAGAGGCTATACATGTGTGCGCTTGGGGCGGTGGCACTGTTATATATGTACAGAAGGCACCTTTGGTCAATACACCACAGGCATTAGTGTGCCTTGTAATACTTGAACCATATATGCTGTTGAAATTCGAGTGGATTCAGACAGTAATGCTGAGTTACATGTATACTGAAATCATTAAATTTTAGAACGCATGTAATTTTCGCGAATTTCACAAATTGGCGTAACTCGTGAAAATCACATGCAGCAAAATAAAGCTGCAGAAGCTTTTGATAATGGACAGTCCACAAAAACGCGAAAATTAAGTGCAGCAAAAATTTTTAGAGGCAAAGCCGCAAAAATTACATGCAGCAAAATGTTCACATTTTACAGCAATTTGTATTATTACAAAGAAAGGAAGTGCAATGTGAGGTCAGGTTTTTCTGCGCCCACTGTCTATAGGCTACTTTTTATCGTTTTCTCTGAGTAATACTATTTACTGCATGTAGCCTAACCCTTAAAAATGTCGGACTATACTGGTGGTACTCAATAACTTTTGAGCATCGATGCCGTTTTTTCGTGTTTTGGCCATTTTAAATTTTTACGCAGTTTTTTCAAAGTTCACTACTTTTCAGACAGACAATGTAAGATAACGAAAGCTACAAAAAATGGCTTAAAGAATGGATGGACTATAAAGCCTTCGTAATCAAAAGCGAAGGTTGTGTCTGTGCTTTCCTCCAAATCAATTGTTGTTCTAATTTTAATTAATTAATTTTAACTTGACTTCTCTATTCTCTGCCACCCTGCAGCGAGTCCCTATATGGGTCCCCCACCCTGCAGCGGGTCCCTATATGGGTCCCCCACCCTGCAGCGGGTCCCTATATGGGTCCCTCACCCTGCAACGGGTCCCTATATGGGTCCCCCACCCTGCAGCGGGTCCCTATATGGGTCCCTCACCCTGCAACGGGTCCCTATATGGGTCCCCCATCCTGTGAAACACTTGTCTATCGGTCAATAATTAAGCAAGTGCTCGCCTGGCAGGTGTCCCTGACGACGCTGCCCCTTATGTTTGTCGCACAAATCATCGAGTCAGAGATCTGCAAGTGAAGCTCGCTGAAGCGCGCGTTGCAGGGAGCGTTGGGCATCGTGACGAGGGTGGCGTAGCGCAGCGTGTCCGGCTCAACGCCGCCTTACAGACAGACCGCCCTTGCATATACATGTAGGCCCTGCAGTCACATTCATACATGTCCCTTCTCATTTAAGTTAATACAATAATAGAAGTTAATTATTGTTGAACATTGAGAAATTGCCTATTTAGGCTACTAGCATGCTATCAAACGTTTAGCCTCTAATTCTGAATCTCCATAAAATACATTTACATGGTTAAGGCATGGGACTTTGAGTTCAGAGGACCAGGGTTCAAGTCCCCGTGCCGGCAACTATGAAACCCTGCGTTACAGGCCCTTCAGCAAGGCTGTTAAACGCATAAGTGTCGCCAGCTGCTAACCCCGTGCCAGAAAATTATTTTTTTGCTTGGCGTCAGGAAGGGCATCCGGCCGTAAAAACCCAGCTCCTGCAGTCCTGATCAGGGCGGGCGAACGTGTAGGCCTAAGCCCATATTAAAACATGGATATTAACAGATTGTACGACAAAAGGAGGTTAGTTAGTTAGTTCCAAATATCTTAGTTTTAAATTGTTGATTGACAGATAAAGCACTACAGTGGGCGTGGTTTGTATCAGGCTCTAGTGGCGCAGAAAGTAGGACACCGGCGGCGCCTACTTCAAGCCCAAGCAATAATTGCTTCATTGCTTCGTTAACTTGATTCGGCATAACTTAAACCTGTCACGTGCGCGCGCATGCGCGAGACAAAGATGCATCATGCGAGTGTTAATTTCTCATCAAAACCGCCAACACGAGTACAAATTACCTTCTTCAATGCTTCCCCATCCGGACGCCTGGACCACGTCATATACGTACTCGCTCGTCAGGTCCGGGGGACACACGGGGCGCACGTTCTCGCTGAACTCGATAGGTTCCGCCAGCCTAATGAGCGCTGCGTCGTTGTCCAAGGTATCAGGGTTGAAGTGCGGGTGTATGTAAACGTTGGCGGCCTTCATGATCCTGCGCACTGCGCTGGGCGCGCTGCGGTTGTGCTCTCCCACCACCATTTCCACTTCGTCGAGGTGTCTGCAGCCACGCAGCGCATCTTGGTTCCGGTAGTACTACCTCCATGGATATTGTTGCAAGATCTATGAATTATTTAATTATCATGATGATACATTTGATTTCTTTGATAGTTTGATATACCTTTCATCATTACACGACGGCCTATTATTAACAAATAGTCAATATGACATGCAGACCTACACAATCCATATTCCGCCGACCAGTTTTACTTAGTGCAGATATATCGAAAATGATCACGAATAGCACATATATGAGCCAAATGTATAAATCTAAGAGCAAAAGAATGGGCCAATGCTGCTGCATCAAACAATCAACTCGTCATCGACACAACCGCTCCTCGATCTGGCTCGATCAGCTTTCACGACGACACTGGACGTGGCGGTGCAGCATGTAAGGCACCGGATTGGGCCGTGCGCGGAATTAAACTGAATATAAATATATTATATATAGGTTATACATCGTATGGTGGGACCTGCGAAACAGTCCTGTACGTGTGGTTAGATAGGCCTACAGACCACGCAACGGATTGTTGACCGTTCTATCAAGACCATTGAGGTACTCAAATATTCAAGACTAGACGGGCGCTTGCAAACTGAACACTGCAAGTGCTGCCGCTATTGCGTGCATGGCCAAACGCACCCTCTAACAATAACAAACATATTTTTGTCTGTTTTGATATCATTTGAATTCGTTTTGATATGATATAATTATTGTAGACCCTGTATTTTAGAAATTAATTATGGATTTTCTCTGCCCTCGCATGCGCCCCTCCTCCCCCCCCCCCCCCTCATTTCGAAAAGTCTAGTTACGTCACTGCATACATGTATAGCCTGCTGCCTACCTAATGTTGACAGCGCACTGTGCCGCGGTGAGGACCCACATCTCGTCGATGATCGACGCTCCACACTGGAGATCATCCGTCGAATGGAAATCGACCTGCGGGCGACATTCGCGAAATTGCACCTTTCTACATCTTATCAGCACTTTTCATGACTTTTCAACACTTTCTAGCGCCATAATGTGCAACGTGCAGTAGCACGGTAATGCGACAGCGATCGATGAAAATCATCAAGCGAATAAGAAAGCGACACAAGTACATGTACATGTGCGTCACAGAGACGGTGACATACCATCCAGGGAAATTCGTACGGCCTCGCGGCTACGCCGTTCACGATTCCCACTCTTGCGTTCAGGGGAGGCTGAGTCTGCCCCGCATCAGGGTACTTGCTGATGCCGCACGGGATAGGTCCTCCTAAAATAAATAGACCTACATATGAGACAAGGCTATAATTACACTATTTCCTGATAATGTAAGGACTGCCACGAGTCCTCACCCCAGGACACAACGCCTAGACTACAGCGAGTCTTCACCCCAGGACACAACCCCTAGACTACAGCGAGTCCTCACCCCAGGACACAACCCCTAGACTACAGCGAGTCCTCACCCCAGGACAAAACGCCTAGACTACAGCGAGTCCTCACCCCAGGACACAGCGCCTAGACTACAGCGAGTCCTCACCCCAGGATACAGCGTCTAGACTACAGCGAGTCCTCACCCCAGGATACACCGTCTAGCCTACAGCGAGTCCTCACCCCAGGACGCAGCGTTGAGAGAGGCCACATGTGCAGCGAGGACGAGCGTCAGCAGCATTGCGTCTGTGATCTGTATGAATGAGATGTCAACTATGTCAGTCCTAGTGTAGGTCTGTACTTGTTCAAGCGAGCTTTTATGGGAGACTTGATTTAGCAAAATCATATGATAGTTTACGAATAATTCATTCATTATTCTGGTTTAATCAATCTTGATTTAATTTCTTGATTTAATCAATGAAGTAATCAATGAATACTACCATGAACCTATAGAGCGTGAGCGTGCAATAGTTGGGCCGCAGACGAGATAAGACAGTCCCAGGCCTTGCCCAGTTCAGTTGGTGGGCCTGTAGGCTACTTACATGTACGAATCTGCTCCACGTGCTTCTTGGCACGCACGAGCGAGATATTGCAACACAGCCAAATCTACACTTTTTGCGTCAAATGACTTGGTAATACTAATGTTGCCAGAAGTACAGTTTGTTGCCAAAAATTACAGCTTGTTTTTTATTTTACTCGTCGATCGGTGATGCGATTTTATCTGGGTTTTAAAAAACATTATTAAAATTTAGTCGAAAGGTGATCCTAAATAATTGGTGTCCTGAAATGAGAGGCCAATACGACCTTGCAATGCATAAATATATTTGTTATCCGGTATAGGCTACAGCCAATTATTACTACATAGTCATTTCTGGCTAATAACTAATCATTTGGTCCATAATCTATCAATAAGAATTATTTTAAACAAGACAGTAGATCAACATGAGAAGTTACAAAATTTAGCTTCTGTTTTCTGATAACTTAAACTAGCTGATTTGAGCCTACTCAAAAATAACCGCAACATTATTCAAATGTCGATCGAAATGGCAGGCATTATTAAGCAATATCGGAGAATGGTGGCAGGCCATTTAATTTGTAAATGCATGTACTTTGATTATCCCGGTAAGTGGTCAATTAATCGAGCATTTTTGCTCAAAACGCGAGTTCTTTGAGAACAACATGTAAATCAGTTGTTGGACATCTTGATGTTGATCCAATTGGAGAAGAACCCCACGCGGACGTACACCCCGGGGTAGCGGGGGTCAGCACATCCTAGTCCCCAGCTCACCACCCCCACCAATCTGAATGTTCCGTTCTCGCCCCTCATAACTAACGGGCCGCCTGAGTCCCCCTGTTGCAACAACAACAATGGAATCTGTTACAGGCCCACAAGGATTTACTATATCACACGTTGCCATTATATCGCAGTATATGATTATATTGTCAATAATTATAATGAATATCTTCGCTTCACTCAAACTAGTCGCCGAATACGTCACACACACACAAGAATATAGATAACGCAACACCAACGAAAAATAATGATAAAAGAGACAATAGATTTTTTTACTAATTAAAAAAATTATACAATGTCGTGTATAATATGTTTTATATGCTACTTTTGTATCAGCTATCAAAAACGATTTCACGAAAACCCGTTTCACGAGAGCATCCCCCGCCCCCCGTCCGAAAAATAATTATTAAAAAGACAATAGAATTTTAAATAAATTGAAAAAATTATACAATGTCATGTATTATATGCTATCATTGTATCAGCTATCAAAACCCGTTTCACGAGAGCACCCCACGTCCCCCCCCCCTCCCGTCCCCCAACCGCATTATACACAAACATTTGTCGCATTCAAGTTTGTAACGGAGCAAGGCCGGTTCTACGTCATAGATGAGAGGGGATAAACCACCAGCACCAGCAAGTCAAGTTTGTCAACGTTAAAGTTAGGGAAACAAGCAAAATTAAGGACAAGTAAGCCAAAAGAAGACAAGTCACTACAAATTTCTAGATCCGCCCCTGTCCAGGAGTGCTTTCCTTCCTTTCCCACCTGGCAGGCGTCCCGCTGGCCGCTGCCGTCAGTGGCACAGATCATCTCCGCGGTGATGTCCTCCTCGGGGGAGTAGGCTCTCCTGCAGGCCGCGTTGGGCATGGTGCGCAGGACCGTGTAGAGCAGCGGGCCTTGCGCTACCGTACTACCTGCACACGTGTCGGCCAGTTTTGTAATCAATAACAAGTAGTAGACAACAAATGAAAAACAAAAACACTACGGATCAGTCCTATAGAATCTCTTTTTCAATAGAAAGTTTGTTGAATAATCTCAGGTATACGCTTAATTTTGAATCGCCAATAATAGAGAATTAAAGTTAGAACTGAGATATAATTTACATCGTATGATCGAGTCTGAGTCGTGACAACATTTTTGTTCTGCAATAATTATAAAAAATCTCTAATCCATTAAATTACAACGGCCCCTACAATGTAGGCTAGCCGATGTGCATCTAGCTAGTATCATTATTATGTATGCTGCATTAAATTTTGTAATGCATACAAAAATTCCCATCTTGCAAAACGTAAAATCATCGTTAGATTGAATCAGTGCAATAAAAAAGAGTCTAAAGGATGTCACAATGAGAACTATGGTAATGATGACAAAAATGAGTTTACATGAATATAAAGCAGTGATTACAAATAACAATCGATAAATAACTAATTTTGAAAACCGTTAATAAGTTCAAAGAATAAAAAAGCTGCTGTTAATCAGCATCAATAAAACTTGCACTCCAGTATTACACATGCGCACGAGGTTACACCGTTCACATCTAGGACTATAAGGCCAAACTGATGAATGACAACCAAATAGATAACGACTTTACGATCCACGACATCTAGCGCGGCCAGCAAAAAAACAACGAGTACGCTGGCAAATAATTCATCCCATAGACGGGAGCTATACATACTGTAAAACAAAACATTTGAACTGCATGTTATTTTGGCGATTTTAACTTTTAAAAATATTGCTGCATTTCATTTCTACATTTTTTAGTGCTGCTTATTATATATATTCCTACCACTTATTTTTTGTTGCATGCAATTTTAACGAATTTGATTGATTCACAAAATTTGAAAAAATCACGAAAACCAGCACGCGAAAGTTTAATGTTTTACAGTATCGTATGCATTGGGCGTTAACTGATTAGCATATACGTAGCAAAATTCGTCAATACCGGAAACAGTGCTCCCCCAGCCCGACACAACGACCGTAGTACTCTCATAGCTGTTCTGGGGGTCTGGGGCGCAGACGGGGCGCACGTTCTCGCTGAACTCGATAGGTGTCGCCAGCTTGACGAGCGCGATGTCGTAGCGATCGCCAGCGGATCGGTACGACTCGTGGGTGTAGTATGCCGCCGCGCGGTGCACTCTGCGCACGGGGTTCATTGTGTTCCTCCAGTTGTGCTCGCCAACCACGAACGATAGGGTTCTCAGTGGGCTGCAAACAAATAGAATATTGGCTTTGAAGAAAGATAATCGTTATCGAATAAGTCTCCGAAATAGCGTTTTATTTACTTTAATTGCTGGAACTCGTGCAAACGAGTCGCAATTAAAATTAAAACAAGAGTTAGGCCTACCAGCACAAAATTCCAATCTTCCCGTAATTATTCAATGCTTAATATCATAGTATGTGGTGTCGGATGCCAATTTTTAGTCAAGGGGGAACGATTACACCCTTTTCAAACAAATTGGGGATAAAGTGAAGAAAAATTCCTCAGAAATTGACCATCCTTTTTAGCGGCAAAATTTAGAACAAATAATTTCTAGGGGAGACGACTGCCGCCGCCCCACCCCCCACCCCCCACCCCCCGTTGGATATACCGTTGCGTGCAAGGGTCATTTCTTCAACGCAGAGTGAACAGGAAGGCCTCAAAAAGAGCGTTAGGGTCTCTTTCAATGGTGCATATTTTTCATGCAATTTTACATGCAATTTTGCATGCGATCATGTTAAGAAAATTACAATGTAAAATGTCCTTAACTGGGTTTCATGCAAGTCGTGCATGCAATCCAGTTAAGAAACAAGCCGTGCATGAAACCCAGTTAAGGAAATCGTTGTCATGACAACGGACATTTTACACTGTAATTTTCTTAACATGGTTGCATACAAAATTGCATGTAAAATTGCATGCAAAATATGCATGGTGGAAAGGACGCCTCACGTGAGCCCGGGCCTGTCAATTCGATTAATTAACTCTCTGTATAGTCCCCATTGAGGTATGTTACGTACAACTTGACTCCTCTCTGGCCGGAGAGGCAGTGTGCGGCCGTGAGGACCCAGCGAGCGTTGATGATGGACGCTCCGCAGCTGTGCTGGTCGTACTGGCGCAGGCTCACCTGCACGCCAATCATCAAAGCAAGGCGTATACACAACGTGCGCGCATCCATATCATTATCGATACTCTATCACAGTTCAGCCTCTCTCAAAACGAGTTTCGCGGAACGCTGGGTTTGATATTTAGCTATTTAGCTCACATAGTTGCGCGCAACGGCAGAATAATTGCGATCAAAACAATTGTAGTGAGTAGGCGCGTAATGCTCTCAAACGGGATACAATATCTACGCGCATAGAGAGTGCACCAATGAGCCCACATGTAGGCAGACAGTTTAATTTGGCGCGTCGGTAAACTACTTATGGTGAAATTACACCTTTCGGCGAAAACGAAGGAAGCGATCAAAACGAAGGAAGTCTTGTCGTTAAGGATCATGACGTCATGTCGGCTGGACGAGTTCTATAGTAATCTAACGACAAAACTTCCTTCGTTTTGACCGAAAGGTGTGCACTCCACGACAAAACGACCGCTACCTTCGTTTTGACCGCTTCCTTCGTTCTCGCCGAAAGGTGTAATTTCACCATTAGTCTATCACACGAAGGTCCATATACCATCCAAGGGAACTCGAACGGTCTCGCCTGCACCCCGCCGACGATCCGAAGGGAGGGCTGCTGGAGCTGTCCGGCGTCCGGGTACACACTTCTGCCGCATTCCCCATCTGTGCACATCCACCAGGGTCCATAAAACTGCAGTGTGTGCACGCAGTGTATGCCCATACATAGTAAGCAGATAATGCTAAATTTTTATGACCACAAAACGTGCGGAAAGTAGTCCAGAGCCTAATTGGTCTTCTTGCAAGACATGAAATTCAAAAAGAAATGCAAGCAGAATTAAAACCGAGCTAAACGTCACGCAGCTAGTGAAGGATTGTTAGTCATTTTTGAAGCGTTCTAAAAACGATTTCTTGTCTATGTAGCCCCCTGCATGCCTGCTTCCTACTCCAAGGCTCATTTTAGATCAATTATTATAATTCACAGCCCTAACTAATTACAGGTCTATTAATGGAGAAATAATTGTTAAATATCGATATCGTAAAAGAAGAGGTCCAAACCTGAGGTCAAAAGTGATACATGTATCAGTGGATACAGCCCAAATTTATTGTTGGCTCCAAAAATTTTAGGTCCTAAAGGCATCCAAATTACACTGTGTCCAAAAAACCAGGCTCCCCTTCATGTGTATTATATATATGCTATGGTTCTTGCTAAATGTTCATGCATATATTATAGCCTACTTGGCGTCTAAAATACGCGACAAACTTGAACCAATATTGCGCTCAAGCAAGTCAAACAATAGAGGCACATTAATTTTATGAGCTCGAAGTTGGCATTGATGCGCCACTGTGTCATTTAGTTTTCGATACGACGCTAAACTTCTAACGGCCATTTTGACGTCTGATTGGACAGTCTTATTGGGCGCGCTATAGGCCTATCGCCGAACGCTTTAGAGGGTGCGGTTTCTCGGGACACGGTGTACATAAATGCATAAGACTCACCGAACCAGGGAGGTGATTTCGCTGCAAACAAACGTGTTGACAATCTTTAATGCGCAACGTATTGCTGTCAGTTAATGCATAAGTACAAAGTAACTATAGGATAATACAACGCTTAAGAGAACACAATACAATAGCGGCCGATGTCGTTTAACCCTACGTGGTACCCCTTATGAAAAATCACTTTAAGGTACTATTACAGTGACCTGATGTGGTATAATTCCACGACTGGATGATTTCCCCAAGGGGACATATTGGCTCAGCTAACCTGTATCTATTATGATACTTGCCTGTATTACTATTGTTAGCGCAGCGATAGGCTGACTATATAAGTCCGTGCCGCTAGGACACGGACGGCAACTTCCTCGTCAGCGCACTGCTTCGCTATTCTGATATAACTACAGTAACTATATTAACTATTACTCGCGCATTGTCTTATAACTATTATGAGAGGCCTAGAACTATACAAGACGCTAAGTTCCCTAAGATGTCACTAGTGGACAGCGGTCATAACTGCAGTCCAAGATCCCCAAGACCCTACAGCGCCAAGTCTGTAGGTTGCATGGCCGAGGTTCCAACAGTTCTGTAGTACACAATAATGTATGAATCTTTTATTCACCACGAAGGTAGATATGCAACATAAAGTAAATAAATAAATAAATGATACAACGACCGGCATTACACACCAACTTGACCGTCATACACAAACTTAGCGCTCTCAGGCTATTAAACTAGATTACTCGCATGCGTCAACCTTAGATTCAAAATACTCATAAGCAACTGTATTAGTAGAAGATATCAGCTCATCAATGTCAACGTTGTAAAATTCAGCAATTGGTTTAAGTTCTTCC
>JAQIWG010007392.1:0-12372 GCA_034695025.1 Chamaedrilus cognettii
GGAGGAGAGGGGGGAGCGGGGGGGGGAGGGGGTGGGATCAGCGGAGAGGCTCAATACAGGGCGGACGCGTTTCCTTAGATTCGATATGAAAGGTTCAAGTTTGCATGAATAATAATAATAATAATAATGGGTACGAAACAGACTATAAAGTCTGTTTCGCGTCTAATGACGTCAATCATCAATGTATAATTGGTAGAATTTCACGATGAAGGGGTGGGAGATAGTCTACGATAGCCGGGTCACTTGTCCATGTGTCTATCAGAGAATGGTGGGAATTTATGGTGGGAAAAGATGTCTTTTGAGCCCGAAAAAAATCATGGCACGGTAGAACAGGTGTGGAGTGGGAGAAGAAGCGAATTCCTCATGTGAAATGATTTTGTGTAGACGGTATTTATGGGCGTTGCCAGTGTGAGTGGAGTCAATTGCTTCCTCTTGCTTTTCCTATTATTTTGTAATGTTATACTTGAAGAGCAAGGCGCTGTAGTGTAGTGGTTAAGGCATCGGACTTCGAGTCGAGAGGACCAGGGTTAAGTCCCCGCGCCGGCAACTATGAAACCATGCGTTACAGGCCCTTCAGCAAGGCTGTTAAACACACAAGTGTCTTTATATCTGCTAACCCCGTGCAAGATAATTATTTATTTGGTTGGCGTCAGGAAGGACATCCGACTATAAAAACCCAGCTCCAGCAGTGCTGATCAGTGTGGGCAAAAACATGTAAACCTGTATGAAAACATGGACATTAACAGATTACACGATAAAAAGGAGGTTAACTAGTTAGTTATACTCGAAGATCAAGCAGGATTTTGCCAATGGGGAGTTTGCATTAGAACTCTTGATTTGAAGTCTGGCTGCGCCACTGACGGTATTGCTTTAGATTGTGAGATTCCTTACATAGCGAAGTGCACAGTGTTGTGGTTAAAAGGCATCGGAGTGAAAAGTTCCGGTGATACGTCCGGAGTTTGAATTCCGATGCTGGAATCTATGAAAGCATAGAGCTACAGGTCCTTTAGCGAGGCTATTGAACAGAAAAGTGTCCCAAGCTGTTAACTATCGTTCCTGCTTATTTATTAATCCAATTGGCGTTAGGAAGGGCATCCAGCTGTAAAAACTCAGCTCTAGCAGTCCGAAATGGGGAAAAGGTTTTCTTTTATTATTTAGACATGAAAGACTAAGTTCAGCCCAAATTATTGTCGTATCAGCTATTTGTTTGCTAATATTTATACTAAATTGTCACACTGCTTACTTGTTGTAAAATTGCCATGGTTTATTATGATTGCATTCCTATTGGCTAAGATTTAATTGAGTATTGTTTAATTGGTTTGATTGTCAGGTTTGACCCGTATGCTGATCCCAAGTCGAGCCACCAATCAAAATCTGCTAAGCGAGGCCTAACCGACATGGTCCAATCAGAAACTGCGCAACAAGGTCACGTGATTCGATGAGCAAAATTCAGAGTTGTCATTGGATTGATTGTTCGATCTACATTTGAATGCATAATTAAATATATCTTTAGAAATATTCTCTCGGATCTATCACGCTTGTGATCAGCGTGATCATCACTAAGGACCTTAGAAAAACGCAATCTTGTTTTGTGAAAAATAAAATTTTTCAATTTTCAGCATATTCAAGTTTTTTGGGATTTTCCAAATAAAATTAGATATTTTGCCGTTTATCGCATTTTGCTGCACAAAATGTCATTTTGCTCAAGTAAACAGTTTTGAACAATTTCATGTGCGAAGATTTAGCTCGTCTTTAGTTTGAAAGCACCTTGTAATGTTTTTCCAATCCTGAACAACTTTACATCATATGTTAATAATATTTAGCCATTCCTGTGATTAAAATAATCCGAATTTAAATTTCATTGATAATTATGGAATGGTGTTGCAAAGTTGCATCAATTTCTCCAAAAAATTGAGAACATTTTTTTAATGTTTAAAATGGCATTTAAAAAAAATAGTCGCATGTTTCTAGGTCTCTAATTGTCACCTCAGTTCTGTCATCAAATCTGTGCCTGTATCATCAAATTTACCATAGCCACTTAAATCTGTCAGTAATTCTATAAAAACAATCCTCAAATCAATTTACATATGTGGCATCAAGTCAATGAAAGACACATTTTTGAAATCTATCGTTTATTTGTAATGTTTCGCAAATAAACTATCATTTATTTGTAATGTTTCGCAAATAAACTATCATTTATTTGTAATGTTTCACAAATAAACTATCATTTGTTTGTAATGTTTCGCAAATAAACTATCGTTTATTTGTAATGTTTCGCAAATAAACTCTTGTTTATTTCTAGTGTTTGAAGCGACTAGAGCAGAAGGTTTTCAAATATTTGTGCTGTACGCTTATTTCTTACCATCCTGCATAAGGGCTTGCTTTGTCTATGTACAATTGTACATGTAAGTTGCATTTATTTTAAAATTGATTTAAGTTATCGATTGAAATTGGTACTGAATTTGGAACTGGAAAATACATTTGGAAATATAGAATGGATTTATTGCGAATCTATGTCCTTATGTTGAATACTAATATGAAATGATTGCTACCTAAATGGTTGCGAGAGATATACTTGACGCTTGATAATTTTATAATGAACTGCACCGTGCGTATCGGGTAGTAAGTCGTGCGTATATAATTCAATTGAGATTAATATATTTATATCATTTAATATCTCGATACGCAATTTAATTTATAATTCAATAGGGCGCGCAATAGTAAGGTATGCAGTTTAATCTTATTGTTAAATCTGTGTTGAAAAGAATCTTTGCAATGCTGGATAATTTGCTGTACCGATGAAGGAGGATACATACACACTTGCACACGTCAGTGTCGTTACATAATATTTCAATTTAAAGATCCGCTTACAAATTTATAATTTATAATTGTTTATCGCTGGCGCGACATAAAAAATCGTCCTTGAAATGTGCATCTATGCCCCATACTCGTAGTTTTGGAATCAAAAGAATTTTTCATTTAATTTTATATTAAAAAAAAGTTTTGAGTGAAAAGCAATGCGCCATAGTCTGAATTGGTGCTATAGAACCCTGTTGTAAACGAACCCGTCGCGCGACGTAAGACAGAAAATGATGTTGATGTTGTCTTAATTTAATACATAAAATACAAGTGTCGCTAGATGATAATCATCGTCCAGGATAATTCTGGTTGGCGACAGGAAGGGCATCAAGAGGTATAAACCCGGCTCCGATATAAGCGTTTAACCTATGCTAACGTGGATACGGCGTAACGGGCTAGACTAGAATTAGAACGGACGTCGTAGACAACAATTAATATTATTATTACAGGGATTGTTTGTTTGGCGGAAATTCTTGCGGAGCGAAATCAAAATTGGCGAAATCAAGATAGATGAGATCTGCTGTAAATGGATCACGATGCTTTGGCGCATGAAGCCAGAACTATGGACATTTGCAAAGTTATACGCGTTATTTATCACGCTCGTTATATATTGAGCTTGTTCACTGATCTTGCGTTACTCGTTGATAATTTTCGTAATAGTTACGGAGCCGTTCTTATTTTTGCTGATTTCGGTGAACCATTCATTTATATCATAGCGTTCGTGCTGATGTTGGAAACACGTATTCACTCGGCATTCAATTATTGCGTTAAATTTTATTCAATTTTGCATTCAAATGTCTTTAAATGGACGAACGCAACGTTTTGAGATTATTATCCGCTATTAAATGTAATTTGCGTCGAGTTGACACGTGAGTCTTAGCAGTGATCGTTCTAGACATGACAAACTGGGAAGGCTTAAATTCCCCCCCCTTAGTATTGATGTTAAATCTGAATGTTAATGTTTAAATTAAACATGTTATTGTTGTTATGCGTTTAGTGTTTAATTATTGTTATAGTAATGCTAATCCAATATCAAAAATTCATTGTATAAGTGCGTAACTTACAAACGATAATATACACGACAATGGGTCATTTCAAGTCCACGGTGTTACGATTGAGTCAGAGTTGAGTTAACGATCGACAAGTCAGATTCACATTCATATTCACATTCAGAATACAATGTCACATTGATGTCACAATTCGCGTAATGAATATAATGAAATCATAATGTCAAAGCGGACAGAAAACGGCAAAAATTTGAATTATACAAAATGAAAAAATGAAAAAAAATACTGAAATTTTTCAGAAATTTATTGTGCGGATCGAATGGTAATTGTATTAATAGCTTGAATCATCAAATTTCCGAAAAATTACGCGCGCCAAATATTGCTGCATAAGCCGTACGTAACGGGCGGTCTGTAAAAACAAAAATAAAGGGCAGAACTATTTCTCAGAGGCAAAATCGCGAAAATAACCAGCAGCAAAAATTTCCCGTTTTATAGTAGGCTGTAGAGCGTTCGGTTGCCGTGTAGCGGTTCGTAAGACTACCCCTACTACGCCTACTGGAGGTTGGCGCACAGTCGCTGGATCTGAGTGTAGCGCTCCCGGGCGTTCTTTGTCAGTATGTGACCGCTGCCGAGCGTATCGGAGTACACTGCCACACACACACACATTGACAGTGACACGCACAGACACATGCGCACAGACACGCACTCAGACACATACATCATTCATAAATGCATGCACGTAATGTAGGCATTCTCAAGCATTGCTTGAGAAGGAATCGTATGCGGATATGAAGAGATGGGCCGAAGATCGGCTAGGGTGGAGGGTTTGGACACCAAAGACCTTCTATTTGGCAGAGCACTGAAGAGAGAGAGAGAATGAGCATTCTTGTCTGGCAACGCACGACTCGGCGGTTACCAGACGATGCCTGACAACGAACGATCAACTCAAAGGTTGCAGGTCATTAATTGGCAACAACGTTACCAGGTCGTTCCCTGGCAACGTGTTTGCTAAGGCCTTGCTTGGCAACGTGTTTGCAAGCCACAAGATGTGAACGATGAGAGAGCTGTAACCTTGCATGAGATCGAGCAGGATTGGTGCGGACTCTTCATAGATCATCTTTCTCAGCGACGTCGGACACTGGACGTGAACGTACAAGTCAAAATAATGTGTATTGTCTTCATCAAAAACATCGTAGAAACAAAAGAGAGTCAGTGACAGCGAAACCATTGAACCAAAAAGGAATAGGCCTATCCCTAGATTCTCGGTATCTTGGCAAAAAATTACCTCTAGATAGCATTTTGTCCTAAAAAATATCCCAAGCTTCCATCATAAAATGCTCTATTTGATACAAAATATCCACAGATATCCGGGGATTGCGTTAAAATCAGATCCCTAAATCGCTAAAACATCCCTAAATCTAGTGACATCAGTGGCATCACTGGTTAGCGACACAAAATAGTGCTTAATTTCACAAAAAGGTAGAAGAAACAAATACATTAACAATCAGATAACGATGCACAAGCCACACAAGATAAGTCCAGAAATCAAACCCTGACAATTATTTAATCAATAATTAATTTAATTGATAATTTAGTTTGATAATTAAATATTAAATCATACAACAATCGCAGTTATAGCGGCACGCCATTCATATTTATATACCATCCCAGATCATTCGCTAGCTAATTTAAATGATTGCAAATCGGTCCGTTTGTCGCATGCCCAGCCAGGTCAGTTCAACAACACGAAATGGTAGTCACAAATAAATCGATTGCAAGTTAAGACTGCTACAGACGCAGCATTTCAAGAATAAAATTGGCCTAAATAAATGACCATATATTAGTCATGAGCTCAAAAGATCCTAAAATCCTAAAAGAATTCCAAAATCTACAATTAAAATCTAGAATCATAAAATCCTAAGAATTAGCGGACCCGATGAAAGCGCTCGATGCAATCACTATTGCTCGATCCTAATTTTTTGCCTACATATACTCCACATCAACTCATTTATTCCCACGAGCGGGGGGGTGTTGACGGAGGTTTTTTGCCCCAAAAAGTACCTTTACCCGGCGCTCAACGTACCATTAGCAGGGTGTTAATGGTACGTTGAGCGACGGTAAAGGTACTTTTATTCACACCTTCAAACTTACGTTTAATAAACGCATTCAGCACTTTTTACCTACTCTTGCTTAAATTGCTCAATTGCTCGACAACTGCTCGATAAATCGACTGCTCGACGATTGCTCGGTACGACCCTAAATTGCTCACAAATCAAGCAATTGCTCGGAAAGTGGGAACATTGCTACAGGCTTGCTTATATAAATCACCGAATGACGAAGAAATGCATAAATGTTATAAAAAGAAACGATTTACACACCGCCGCCATAGATTCTTCTCGATCCGCGCTCAGATAGTTGAGCAGAATCACATCATTCTGTAGGAAACAATAGGCATTCTAATTTCGTGTAATTCTATGCGTTCATTTCAGCAATATCCCCAAATATAGCAAAGAGTTTGAAATTCGATGCTAAAAAAAAGACCGCCTTGGTAAAAACCTTATTTCTTGAGGAAAATTTAGGTCATTAAAATTTCTAAATAAATTGCCAGTTTTTTTCGAAAGGCAGTTATTGGATGCCGATAGTCTTTCTAGGTCAGGGTAGAGGTCCAGATAAAAGTGAAGCTACATCAATGTAATTCAGTCAATGTTGGGTGCGCTTAGCGCCTCTTTCAACCATGCATATTTTGCATGCAACCGTGTCAAGGCGGACGGACGACCGTTGTCATGACGACGATTTCCTTAACCGGGTTTCACGCATGGCTTGTTCCTTAACTGGGTTTCACGCACGGCTTGGATGAAACTCAGTTAAGGACATCTTACATTGCAATTTTCTTATCATGGTTGCATGCAAAATTGCATGTAAAACTACATGCAAAATATGCATCGTGGAAAGGCGACCTTACGTTGGCGTACTGTTGCACCGTGACGGTGTGACGTTGCAGGTGCACAGTGCGGGCGTTGCCGCGAGCCTTGTTGAGCCACAGCTTGAGCCCCAGCTGGGTCCGTATGCCCTGCGGCTCTGCGCGCTTTGGCCGCTGCTCGCTCTCCTCCCCCGATTCATCTTCAAAACCAGGTCTCAGTGCAGTGCCGGATTTACACCAAAAAAGGCCCGGACACAAATTCTGTGGAGGCCCCCGTTGAAAATGAGTAAGTTTTGCATATTTTACCATATTGCGCTTCGTTTGACGCAACAAATAAGCATTGATCATTAAATAAAAATGTTAATTAGCTGCTTCAGCACTGTTGTGTAGCTGTAGCTAATTCAACCTGGTACTCCGCACGCGGAAAGTTTGGCTTTGCTTACTGGCGCTTTTAGTCTTTGATTTCTTCATGATATCCTGCAAAAGAGCAAACAGCAATCCTGCAAGTTAAGAGAACTAAATTAAACAAGTAGGCTAGGCAACAAGTAGGCCATCCTGAATGCAATGTATAGCAAGTGCTCAAATTTAATGTTGAAACGAGTCTTAAATTACTCCTATTCCTCTCATTCCTATTCATATATGACGACAGACATGGAGTCCAGAGATCTGGGTTCAAGTCCCCGCGCCGGTAACTATCAAACCACACGGTACAGGTCCTTCAACAAGGCTGTTAAACACAGCCAGCTGCTAAAACCTGTTAAAAAGGCTGTTAAACAAGTGTCGCCAGCTGCTAAAACCGTACCAGATAACCATTTATTTGATTGGCGACGACCGGAAGGGCATCCGGCCGTAAAAACCCAGCTCCTGCAGTCCTCACCAGGGCGCAAAAAAGCGCTCACCAAGCGCCTAAAAAGGCGCAAAAACGTCCAACACACGTGAAAACTGAAAACTGAAAACATGAACATTAACATAATAAGCGCCTAAAAAAGGCTGTCAGTTAGCTATTCTTTCGTCCTGTACTTCCACCAATCATACGTTGATGTTTGCCCACGGAGAAGGGAGATCCACGATGACGTCATTAGTAGTAGTAGTAGTATTAGTGAAGATTTGATTACACGCCAGCTTCCTAGGACCTAGAGAACACGGATTCGGTGGCTTGGGATGTTTTGATCATGGACAGGCGCGGGCTGAAATCGCTTAAGGCGAGTCGACATTACGCTCGAGTTAGACTAGGGCATCAGGGGCGGGATCAAGGCGTCGACCGGTAGAACACCTGATGACGCTTCGTCAGGCGTTCTACCGGTCCCCCGTGTTACATTAGGTCATCAGAAGCGGGATCAGGCCGTCGACCCATGCATTTGCATTATATAACCATCGCTTGAGTGAAGACGCGTCTACCGGTAGACCGGTCATCGCTGACGACGCAAAGCGACACATTGGGTCGTCAGGGTGGGATCGCTGAAGAATTCGACCGGTCGACGGCCTGATCCCACCTTTGATGACCCAGTCTAACTTTACCTTTAGTCAGCACAACTGAAACAGTGCTAGTCCGGGTCTGCATTGTCAGCGATGTCTTGCATTAACGGCAGCGGTTACAGACTTTCATTCATTTGTGACCGCGCGGCTTAGCAGGCCTGCTATCTATCGCACTCATTATATAACGAAACGGACTTCAAAGTCCAAACCCATTATTGTTATAGTCAACACTGTTAGTCCTACAGTTCTCACAAGGGCGCATATACTGTACGTCCAATACATGCGAAAACATAAACATTAACGGAATAGAGGAAAAAAGGCTGCTAGTTTTAATTAGTCAGTATTATTCAACTTAGTTTAGTTTTAAATTGATTCGGATGCACACGATCGCAGTTTTGACGAGAGCCGCGCCTTTCAGCGCTCCGCCGCTCGTCAGCTCCTGGTGGACGCGGCACTGGTCCTCCACCTCCCCCTCCTTCTGCCCCTTCCCCTCCCCCTCCCCCTCGTCCAGGTCAGAGTCACGATCAAGAATGCAGACCGAGCTGGACGCATGGGCGGCGTGCTGCACCTTCTTTTGATAGAACCCTCGACTGCTACGCACTGCAAAGTCACAGCAAAGCCTACAATATAACAATAATAATTATAATAATAATAACAACTTTTCCAGACAGAATTGTTTTTATCACTGGCCTATCCTTTACATATGCCTGCTTTTATCGCCTGGGAATCACCAGGTAAAAAAAAAGCAGAAAAAGTTTAAAGTCTGTTTCGGCGTCCAGGGACGTCATCAGGACCTACCTTCATCTTGGACAAGCATCAGTTATTTGTAATTGATGAAAACTCAAGACAAAGGGGTGAGAGAAAGAGTGACAAATAGCCGAGTCGGTTCTGTCGAACCAAGAACAAGATCTAGAATAGTCCGAAGGGCTTCCGTTAAGCTTCTTTCCTTTGGCGTCCAGACGCCATGATTAAGGCCTTTTGTCGTCCGTAGACGCCAGGGTGTTCATTTTCTGGCAATAAATATGGCAAAAAATAAAGAAATAAAAGAAGGAAATTGAAGCAAACTGACTATGGCCGTCGGTCTTGCTCTGCTTGGACTTGTAGGTGAGCGTCAGGGAGGGGGGGCCGCTGACCTGACCTGACCTTTGACCCGACCCTCTCATCAGTGCCTTCATAAGCGCTTCCTTCGATTTTCTCAGCGACTGACACACGCACAGCCACATGGCCACTCTTGTGTTCATAGTCCATTTATAGTTCATAGTTTTTTTTATTTTTTATATAGTACTTTTTCACAGCGAGGCGCTGTGGTGAAGTGGTTAAGGCGTTGGACTGAGTCCAGAGGACCTGGGTTCGAGTCTCGGCGCTAGCAACTACGAAACCATGCGTTACAGGTCCTTCAGCAAGGCTGTTAAACACACAAGTGTCGCTAGCTGGTAACCCCAAGCCAGATATTAATTTATTTGGTTGGCGTCAGGAAGGACATCTGGCTGTAAAAACCCAGTCCAGCAGTCCTCATCAGGACGCAAAACGTCTGGCCTGTGTGAATACATGGACATTAATATAATGGACGCAAAAAAAACGGTTAGTTTTTTATTGATTTAATTTTCTATATTTAGCAATAATATAGTTAATAATCTACAATTATATACATGTATATAGACAATGTATATAGTTTATGAATCATTGATAGCTGATAGTTTAATTTTTGTTAATAGTCTTAAAATTATTTATCGTATAAGAATAGAAACATAAGTAATTAAGTCTACATAAGCTGCTTCAGCGAGGAGCTGTGGTGTAGTGGTAAAAGCCTCAGGCGAGAGTACCAGAGACCTGGGTTCACGTCCCAGCGCAACTACGAAACCATGCGTTACAGGCCCTTCAGCAAGGCTGTTGAACACACAAGTGTCACTAGCTGATCATTGAAGGTTTAACAATAAAACATTCAGACATTCATAATCATCATCAATCATCATTGAGGGTTTTTTAACATTTAATGTCCACTTTTCCATCCACTTTCATTTTAGTTTGGATTTTTTTCAGATTGGACGTTTCCCACGATGAGACTCCCCCACAACACCCGATTCTTTGCCATCCCTCTACTCATGCCACGCTTCTTTATATCATTCTCCACTGCCCTCTTCATGTTTTCTTCCCCCTCCCCTTCCCAAATTTGCCCTCTACAACAATATATCTACATGCTGATACAAAATCTTCTTCATTCATACTTGTTCGTTCTTCGTTTCACTTGTTCGAACCACCTCGGTCTTTCCCTTAAATACATTTTTTCAAACCACAACAACAGAGCTCTGGAACCTTACGAGGGCGTACCGACAGTGTCGAACTGTGACGCCCATGAATGACGTCCGTCAGATCCTTGGTACCGCTCCTGTGAACCACACCGCGAACGTACAGCACACACCGTGTAAGCAGGGCTCGGCCTGGGTAAAAAAAATCGCCACTTTGGCGCCAAAATATGCATTTTTTTGTCGCCACTTGCCATTTTAGTAAGCAAATACTTCTGGCAGCATTTTTTGCGAAACGGATTATATCAGACAGAATAGGCCTACTGCAGTGCACGTAGATTCTTGAAACTGAAAAAACTGAATTTGTACAATATACTGTAATCAATTGCTCAGTGGTAGCAGTGACGCCGGTGGGCTTCACCAAATACATTTAACAAGAAATTGGCATTCGTCAGTGAACCACAACTCTGTTAAGTATTGCGGAAAAAATTTGTTGCAAGAAATTCGCCAAGGTCTTTCGCCAATGGCAAACAAAATCGTCAAGTCTTATTTTCTTTCTCGAGTTGTCAAATTTGGCTGTATGCAGGCCGAGCCCTGCGTGTAGAGACACAAATAGGTCCAACATGGGACCAATGAGCCCATTGACCACAACCAAGCATGGCATATTTTGGTTGGCAGTAGATGACGAGTTGTGGCATTGAAAAACGGACATGCGCACTGCAGTTAAAACTAAGTACAAGTGAGGCGCTGTGGTGTAGCAGTTAAGGCGTCGGACGGACGAAGAGTCCAGAGAGCTGGGTTCAAGTCCCGCGCCGGCTTCTATGAAACCATGCGTTAGATGTCCCTTCAGCAAGACTGTTAAACACACAAGCTTCGCTAGCTGTCAATCCAGTGCCACAAAATTATTTATTTGGTTGGCGTCTGGAAGGGCATCTGGCCGTAAAAATCCAGCTCCAGCAGTCCTTATCAGGACGCAAAACGTCTAAACCTGTGTGAAAACATGGACATTAACAGATTAGACGACAAAAGATTTTTTTGCTTATTTAGACTAAGCGCAAGCCTGGTTAACGCAAGACAAAAGTCTAACATATAATAAGTTTCTGTTGTAAATACACATAATTAGTTACCATTTTAGCATGAAATGTATTCAGCCTTTATTGACGTGTTAGGGTTAGGCCAAGGCGTATGCTTTTTGGCAGATTTTTCTATTTCAGCTTGACCTTGTTACTTCGTCTTGCGGAATTGACTCTTCTAATGACATTTGTGAGCAGGTAATAAATGTGATAAAAATTAATATTGGAAATAACGTGAGAGGCTACATGCATATTACCGCCCAGTCTTATCGTTGCCTTTAGCGTAAGTCATGGCGTTGAGTAGGGCTGCGTCGAGGGAGAAGATACGATGATTGGGATCTATGGCCTGCGGCAGAATGACCACACGCACTTTATCTAAGAACCGTAACGTCAGTCAACAGTGCCTGCAGCAGTGCGATCACACGCATTTCATCTAAGAACCATAAGACCAACCAACAGCCTGCGGTAGTGTGACAACATGCAGTTTATCAAAGAATCGTAAGACCAATCAACAGTCTGCAGCAGTGTGACCACACGCACTTTATCAAAGAACTGTAACATCAATCAACAGAGCCTGCAGCAGTGCGACCACATGCACTTTATTGAACTGTTAAACCAATAAATGCCCTATACTCTGTACGCAAAACAATTTATTAATTTGTTGAAAACGACTCGACTGTCAGTGTTTGTTCAATCGATCTCGCGAAGGCTTTTGATAAAATGAATAAATATGCTCTCTTTATTAAACTTATTAAGAGAAAGGGTCCAATTGCTTTTGTAAACATTCTGGGTGA
>JAQIWG010007393.1:0-12372 GCA_034695025.1 Chamaedrilus cognettii
CCAAAGATTCTCTTAAGACAATCTTACGACTAAGATTGTCATAAGATATCTACGTGAATGAGCCCCCAGTCTCATAACATGACGCAAGGCAATGTCATTCACTGGGACGATTAAAGATCTTTCTTAGGCCAGCACGGGTCCTATGGTCCAGGACTCCTATAGAATAGCTATGGGTCACATGGGCTTCAGGGGAAGGGCTTGAGGGGCACGAGCAGGGGCGGCTAGTTATTATTAATTAAGCCTACTATGAATTATCTAATAACCTCCACACCCCCTAACATCCTCTCATTTTCGAGTTACATCCCTCTAAAATCTGAGCTCAAACACCCCCGCTCAAACACCCCCCCTACAGCCCCCCCTTTAAGGGGTGTGTGTAGGAGGGGCGTTGGACGAAACCGTCCCCCTCCCTCCGGTCGTATGTTCGTTTTGGGAGGAAAAAATCTGAGCCTTTTCTCTTTTTTCATAGTAGTTTAGGACCGTGTGTAGCGCAAAGACTATTACAGTCCGGTTCGGCGCAAGAGAACCGGCATAACCGCTCATCCTTCTTGAGTCGCCTTTTTACGACTCGCCCGGGGAGCCCTGGGCTGTAAGCCGTTTCTTTGCTCGTCGGCCTGCACGAGGTAAATGAGTAAGAAGCCGTGCCTGGTAGTGCTCGTAGTTGAGGTGGTTCCGGTCGAGGGTGAACCCGTTCTTGTCGCCCTGACTGCGGTAGATGATTGCTGGGGTGTTGCTCGCCGTGCTAAACACCGTGTCCGACCACTGGACGACCGGGGGGGACGCCTGCGACGCGATAAAATAATAATTGAACGACCGGCAGGTGGGGGGGGGGGACGCCTGCAACGCGATAAAATAATAATTGGACGACCGGCAGGTGGGGGGGGGGGGACGCCTGCAACGCGATATAATAACAATTGGACGACCGGGGGGACGCCTGAAACGTGTCAAAATTTCTTACACCCTGAAATGTCCGACGCCTCGCTTTTTCAAATCCTAGATCAATCTACATGTATATCTGGCGAGGCGCTGCGGTGTAGTGGTCAAGGCGTTGGACATTAAGTCCAGAGGACCTGGGTTCGCGTCCCGGCGCTGCAACTATGAAACCATGCGTTACGGGCACTTCAGCAAGGCTGTTAAACACACAAGTGTCGCTAGCTGATAATCATCTCCCAGGGCAATTTATATTTTAGTTCGTGAGAGGAAGGGCATCCGGCCATAAAAACCCAGCTCCAATATAAACGTCTAAGCTGTGTAAACACGGACACGGCGTACTGGCTTGCTTGGAACGCATAAGAATGGACGTCAAAAGCGATGATTTTTATTTATTATTATTATACATGTAATGCCTGGTTCCAGTAGTTTATCCCCTCCTCAAGAAGGGGCATTCCCCTTCAGATTAAAGCTAGATTTTAAAGCAAAAACTTGCTACGCCACAAACAACAAAATTTAATAAACAATTTCCAACTAAATGTTTTTTCAATTTATTTCAGTGGGGATGCGAGTCCGTAAATTAATTATTAATTATAAATCCCCGTCTACGACTTTAAACGCGACTTAGGGTCTCTTTCCACGGTGCATATTTTACATGCAATTTTACTTGCAATTTTGCTATGTTTATTAAGAAAATTAACTGGGTTTCATGCAGCCCTGCATGAAACCCAATTAGGGTCTCTTTCAACCATGCATATTTTGCATGCAATTTTGCATGCAACCGTGTTAAGGTGAACAGACGACCGTTGTCATGACAACATTTCCTTAACTAGGTTTTATGCACGGCTTGCATGAAGCCCAGTTAAGAACAGCTGACATTGTAATTTGCTTAACATTTAACAAAAATTAACATTCAAAATTGCATGCAAAATTTCATGCAAAATTCCATGCAAAATATGCATGGTTGAAAGGAGGCCTTACTTTAGGGATGTCGCACTCGAGGGTGATGGAGTGACCGAGGCGCCCGACAATCTTCGGCGGGTTGGCCGGGGTGTCACTTCCGACTGAGTTGACCGTGACGTACGCGGCGAGCAGGACTGAAACAAGCCATTGGGCAAATTGTATGTAATATATACGCTGTACTCTGTTGTAATTTTTGATAAGCATTTCCTATATTAGAGAAGCCATATAAGTGAGGCGCTGTGGTGCAGTGGTTAAGGTATTGGACTTACGAGTCCAGACAACCAGGGTTCAAGCCCCCGCGGCAGCAACTATGAAACCATGGCGTTACAGGCCCTTCAGCAAGGGTTCAGCAACACAAGTATCTCTAGCTGCTAACCCCCTGTCTGATAATTATTTTTTTGGTTGGCGTCAGGAAGGGCATCCGGCTGTCAAAACCCAGCTCAGCAGTCCTTACCAGGGCGCAAACGTCTAAAACCTGTGTGAAAACATGGACATTAACAGACCAGGCGACAAAAAAGGCGGATACGTGTAGTTAGTATTCGTATGGAAAACGCCGATGCTATACCCTGAAAACTGTCTTTTTCTCATCTATTCTGTTAATGTCCATGTTTTCACATGGAATAGACGTTCTGCGATGAATCAGATGAGAAAAATTTATCATACTAAATTTTCATCGATGGACAAAATCAAATCAGCGCACTCTCTTCGGGTGAGAGGGTACAACATGTCATGCTTATTTCCAGTAACACGTTAATACCTCATTGGTTTTGCTGCATTAAAGTAAAGAAAAATGATGAAAAAGGTTTAAAAATAGCTCCATGCCGGACAGACTTGTCGAGGCTCGCTGCGTATCGAGGAGGAAGCTGGAGTAGACGCTTTGCTAAGAAAAGTTGCAAAGTCGCTAAGTTTCAAAGTCGCTAAGTTTCAAAGTCATAAATTCGCAAAGTGGCAGTCGCAAAGTCGCAAAATGCATTGTAACTAAAATATCCGACTAGGCGTAGAAGGCATTAACAGAAGCCAACAACATTGGTTTCCCATGAAACCAATATTGGTTGCGCATGTGTACGATAGACTTCAGTCGCTTCACAAACAAAGCCAAGTTGTGGAATTCTCTTGACAGCTGCATCGTTGGTGGTTTTTTCTCGGCGGCCTCGCTGCTCAGGTGATGAGGGTCATTGTTGGGCGAGGATAGACGCACACAACACCTGGACCAACAAGACGAAGCCTACGGTAGGCCGACATTACTTACTGTAGGCCGACATTGAAATCAGTGGATTTCTCGTTACGCTGCTGCTTCCTAGATTTCCATTCAAGTGAGGGGCCGTTAAGCGGGATAGACGGCGCACAAGGAGGGGGGGTATAGGAGAGATGCATCCCCCCCCACCAGCATGAAAAAAATTGTCATAATTTTTTTTTCGAAACGGTGCATGGCCGATTTAACAATGCGGCCTAAATCCGTTAAATGCATCGAGTCTTCAACATTGAAAGACAAGCCATTAGTTTCTTAAACGTCGATACATACATCAGCCATTATAGATATGACATAGTAGCCAAAGCTCTGCCTCCGCCCCTCCCCCGCCCCGAGGAGGGACACTGACCTACAAAGGGCACAAATTATACCAAAAAAAATAAAAATTCATGTAAAATTTGAAAGAGCAGAGAGAGCAATTGCCCGCCCCCCTGCCCCCCTGTTCCGGCGTACCTGGATTTCACGCTGAATGTTGGATCCACAAATTTTTACCAGAACTGGGCCTACTAAGCTAAAGACATCCATCCCCCCCTACCAGCCAATCCTGATCCGTCCTTGGCGGAGCGGACTTCGCAATCCACAACGTCCTGATTAGGAACATCCGTCCAAAAAACTCAGCAGCAGCCGCTATTAATGTGATGATAAATGGCGAACCAGCTTCATGACTAATGCAGAACAGTTGTGCAATACGCACCAGCGGCCCCTATGCGCTCATTCCCAGAGCTCGCGTTAAAGAATTTTTTGATGGGGGACGGCGGCCCCACTTTGTTTTGAAGATAGGCGCAGTAGGGAGGGGGGGGGATTATATAGAGGGGCTGTCATCTTAAAAGAAAACATAGGTAGGGGGGGGGGGAACTACTAGAGGGGGATTTCTGGTTTGACCGTGGGTACATGTAGTAACAAATTCTAGGCTAGTCCGTGCTGTGCAAGAGAGCCGGTGTCCAGAACAAAAGCCTCCTCCCTAAAAAATTCGCCCACCTGACAGGTTTCTCCTGATTTGTCCTTTAACTTTTTATCGAATGCTCTGAAACTTTTAGGGTTAGTAGCTGGCATCTTCCTGAACTTGCACAATATACCACCTTTTATGGTCAAGCACAGAACTGCCCCCATTGTAAAACGACTCGCTCGGAGAGCTCTGGGCTGCAAGTCTATTCTTTGTTCCCCAACTTGCAGGGGGCGACTGTTACAGATTTTCGTGGACGTTTTAGATTGCAGTTTCCGTTTAGGAACGACAAGCTTTTAACTACGTCCAAAAGTAGTTTATGCATGTTTTAAAGATTGAATTAAAAATTTAATCCGCTTTAGGTTTTATAGCTTTTTTGCACATTTTAGGCCTTAAGGATGAATTTAAAATTTAATCTTGCTTTAAGGAATATTTGAACGGATTTTCAAATTTAGGGAGTCGGGAATCCCGCGCCCCGCCCTCACTGTAACGCGTAAGCTGCTTATTCCAGCGGTCGATTATCAAAGTGCACTTGCATAAACCGATGATAATGGTAAAAGCCAGTGATGCCATTCCTTGGGATATATCACTAGATTTATGGCTATTTCAGTTGGATTATTTGAGGTCTGATTTTTCATGCAATCAACGGATATCTGGGGATGTTTTCTTAATGACATATTTGGTAACGGAAACTTGAAATATTTCTGTAAAATAATCTTGGATCATTTGGCTTAGATACCTAGAATCTAGGAATATTTAATCCTATTTGGTCCAATTAGCGTTCGAAAACTACCATTAAACTTAAAATTATTAGATGACTGGCAATCTATTCCTAAATTACCTGTAATCTATGGTAATCTAACGACGAAAATTCCTGACTTGTCTACTACCGAACTATTCGACACATTAATTAAAATTTCCAAATCGTACTAGGATTCTACATCGAAGAACGTTCCGTCAGAAACAACAACATTTTCAACAAAACTCGCCAGATTGCTGTCATGAGATGCGTTTCAAGTGCATTTCATGCCAAAATCTAGGCTTTTGACAAGGAAAAAATCTGGACAAATTACCGAATCGCTCATTTATTATACATTACAGTACCGCCATTTATAATACATTACCGTAAATTACCGATTTTAAATTACCATAAATTACGATAATCTAAAAACCCCTTCGAACGCTATGTCCAATGGTTACACTGGTGTAATAGCCTTGGTGTACGCTCACCGAAAACAACAGGCATCGGAGATTCCTGTTTTGGATTAAACCCTGCAGATCGTTGGTACATGTTTGTGGATGAAATTTATGACTCAAATTTAACTGCTTTCAGCGCTTCGGAAGTTTTAACGACGGTAGTAACGTACAGCGGGCATGGTAGTCTGCTGGCTGCAAGCTACCCTGCCCCACGGCTATACGCAAATTGACAGAAGTAGATCATATCATTTGTCTACAAACAAATTTACACGAGTAGATATTGTAGAACAATATGTAATTGTAAATAAAATATAAATAATACAATGTAAATAAATTTTACATAAAATAATTTTTTTTAAATAATATAATAAAAATATTATATAAAAATATAGAAATTTATGTGTGCTTCACGGGCACTTTTATCTCACCGTCTGATCCCGGGGGCTAACCGTCCGTCTCGGAGCAAAACGTTTACATCTATTTTTATAAGTCCCTCGGGAACGCAGTACCGAGGGCAATCTCATATAAAAAATAAAATAAATTATTTGTAAATAAATATAAATAGTAGAACATGAAATTTTCGTGAGCATGTAATTTTGGAGCATGTATTTGACGAACTTCGTCAACAGGTTAAACTCGTGAAAATTATCTGTATAATAAAAGTTGCAAAAGCTACAGTTACATAGGCAGTCCTCAAAAACGCTAAAATTAAGTGCAACAGAATTTCAGAGAGTAAAACCACTAAAATAACATCCAGTAATTTTTTGTTTTTACAGTACACGTCTGCAAGCAAATTTATATTATGTAATGTCTACATGCAAATTTACATAAGTAGATACACGTCTACATGCAAATTTACATAAGTAGATACACGTCTACATGCAAATTTACATAAGTAGATACACGTTTACATGCAAATTTACATAAGTAGATACACGTCTACATGCAAACTTACATAAGTAGATAGCCTACACGTTTACATGCAAATTTACATAAGTAGATACACGTCTACACGCAAATTTACATAAATAGTACGTATGCTGGAGTACCTTCTGTGGTACTAGAGCTATGCTGTTACACTGTATAGCTACTGGATAGGTCTACCGGTTACTGTTTGCATGTTGATCATTTCAGAATGCAAATCGCTGGCTTTAAAGCATCAGTACCGTACACAGGCTGCCAGATTTAATACTACCCTGGCTAGTCGGGAAAAAAGAATAGACTTGCGGCTCAGAGTTCCCCCGGCGAGTCGTAAACGGCGACTAAAGAAGGGGGAGCGGTTCTGCGGTGTCCCTCCTACACAGAATCGGACTGTGATAGTCTTCGTTACTCTCACACGGTCCCTAAACTTCCTGCTAAAAAACGAAAGAAAAAAGGCTGCCAGATAGGATAAGAGCGGAGACCATGATTTACAGGGAAAAAGCGCACAGGCCTGCGGTGTTCTGCAACAGTGAGCTGGCGGCCAACAGTGAATACTGCGGCATTACAGACATGATCTACAACAGGAGAGCACAGGCTATTCTCGTGCTTGAAAAAGCTTTCCATCAAGCATTTATTTGTGCACATTTTTAACAGCAGCCTACGGGTAGAACACACGCCTATACAGGGGCAGCCTAAACATGGGCGCATGAAATAAATAGTCTACACACACAATGTCATGCAGGAGCGGGGTAGGGGGAGGGGGGGGAGGGAGACAGAGAAGATGAATATGCCCTCCCTAGAAAAATTCTGAGGAAGCAATGTAGACTAAGTACTACATATAAGCCAGCTCCAAGATGCGCAAAAAACACTTCTAAACGCTGACTGCACCATCCAATTCGTAAATTGATATCAAATTGTCTATATGCAAATATATGTGGGCTAAAATTACACCTTAGGATCAAAATCACACGATCTGCAAGATCGAATGATAATTTTTGTAATTTCAATGATCGAAAATTCCATAAGGCCTCCTTTCAACGATGCATATGTTGCATGCAATTTTACAAGCAATCTTGCATGCAACCGCGTTAAGGCGGACGGACGATCGTTGTCGTTATGACAACGATCGTCCGTTAATGATTTCCTTAACTGAGTTTCATGCACGGCTTGCATGAAACCCAGTTAAGGACATTTTACATTGTAATTTTCTTAACATGGTTGCACGCAAATTGCATGCACAACTACATGCAAAATTGCATGTAAGATTGCATGCAAAATATGCATCGTGGAAAAAAGGCCTAAAACTATATGCTAAGGGATCTTGAACGTAGCAATATATTTATCATGACTGTGTGAATTAAGAGCGAAACTTTTTTAGCACCCAGGCTATTCAAGCGTCGGCTTGAATCAGTCATCGATCAAGCTGAAATTAATTAAACAAAAACTCATCCATGAGATTCCGTTTTAATCTCTGCAGCTTACTCTATAAGCAACACTCTCTACGGGCTGGTTTCTCCTACACCGATTTAATGGTGGTTCAGGATTTAGCCTATGCAAAAAGGTGGGTTAAATCCTGAACCACCATTAAATCCGCGTTGGAGAAGCCAGCCCAAATACCGAGGCGGAGTTGTTTACAACTTTGGATGAAATACCACACAAAATCACACTGTCCATATCGTAAACAAGTCTAGGGTTGCCAGACGTCCCTTATTTAAGGGACGTCCCTTATTTAAGGGACGTCCCTGATTTGAGGCAATTTGTCTCATCTCTCATATGAATGGCGTAAGGGACACATATTGTCTCAATATATATAACTAATAATGCAACAAGACTGCAATCCTTTGACAAATTACAAAGTTCGAAGTGCACGATGACCATATTTGCAAGAAAAAGTGCAGTCAAACTCTTTCGGTGCATGGAAATTTACAAATATGTGCTAAATCGTGATTAATGGTGCGTACCGTAGGCCTACACCTCTAGATGAAATGTAGAACTTTAGACTACTTTCTATTTGATTAATTGAGTGTCAAATATTCAAATTTTCACAGTATTACCGTGAAAAATTGAACTCAGTCGATTTTAAATTGATGTCCCTTATTTGACCGATGAAAATCTGGCAACAACAACATCGCGTTTACTATCACACCACAATTACGTAACGTTGCCACGCACACGGTACAGTAAACGCGAAAACAGAAGCAAAAGGTCACTGCAGTATGATGTCATATTTACCTCATCCGGTAACGAAAACAGTTTTGACAGAACAGTACCTAACCAGCGGGCAGCTATCAATAGATCAAACCGCTGACTGCGTAGTCTTTTCGGGTTCAGGCTGCAAGAAAAACCAACATCACTACGATGAAAAATACCGCAGTACTCTACTATTGCGCATAGCCTGCAGCCGTGGTTTTCAAACTGTGGGTCGCGACCAAGGGGGGGTCACTACAGGCTGCATATCGAGGCACGTATGGAGATAACGGGGGCGGGGCTTGGCCCGCGGGCCAAACTAATTATCAACCGTCAACAATTGATCGACATGGTCATGACCCTTTCGCATCCAATCACAGTAATTAACGACGATTACCCATAATTCAAATCAACTTCCGTTTTTGGTAAAAAGATTCTTCTTTTTGCAGAATTGTGCAGCATGCGCATTCTAGGCTTTAGATTTCTGTGGTCGCGACATGCAAGTGGGTCCCTGGAACCGTGTAGTCGTGAAGGCATAATATCCCGGCACTTAATCTGTGCAAACTGGTGACTCCGCTGCACGAAACTGAAATTTTGAGAAACTGAAATTTCGAGCGGCATTATTGCGCCTTAAAACTAACACAGGCCTGTCGATCATAATATAGAGCACATTTGGAACATTAACTTCAATGGACAGTTATTTTGATTAGTCCATTTAAAATAAACTGATTAAAATATACAATACGATATTAAAGGACTAACTTAAGACATAAAAATACATAAAAATACATTAAAATACATTAAAATACATTAAAATACATTAAAATACATTAAAATACATTAAAATGCATTAAAATGCATTAAAATGCATTAAAATACATTAAAATGCATTAAAATACATTAAAATACATTAGAATCCATTGTCATACGTTAAAATGCAACTTCAACAATCTCGGCCTATTTTACTTTAAATAACAATAGTTTCTTTAACTGGTGAGTCGTCAAACTTTCTTTTTTGTGAGTCGCCATGCCAGAAAGTTTGAAAACCACCGGCCTACAGGATCACGGACGTCAAGGCGGACAAAGACAGATCCAGGAGGGAGGGTGGGGGGGATGCATCTCCACTCACACCCCCACCAGCACGAAAATGCTTTTTGTCGCAACAAATGAACTAAATTGGCTAAACAGTGGCCGATATGCATGTAACAATGAGCGGCATACAATGATCTAGTGCATTGAGGGATTATATTCTCAAGTGACGCTTCAAATTATAAGTGAAATATAGTAGACTTCATGTATATATTCATGTATATATTCATGTATATTTCATGCATAGTAGTCTGGTTTTAAGAAAGAGGCGACTTGACAAGCATTGATTTTAACCTAGTAACTTGGTGGAAAAAGCTTCGTCCCTACCGTTCACCACCCAACTCACGAATTCCGTTCATTCAAAAGAAAAACACGCGTTGTCCATGGCTTAAAAATTGGTATCACTACATGTTCTTTTGGCAGGACTAAAAAACTGGAGACATCCATCCCCCCCAACCAATAACTCCTGGATCCGTCCTTGAAGGCGGTGAAGCAAAGGAAGACAGATGAGTGAAGGAAACTGCTTTGTGTCTGGGTTCGATATTGAGGAAGACACACTCATCAGCGCATTGTGACCCAAACAATTCGAGAAAAATACTGTCAAACAATACATTTTTTGCTTCATGTGTTTTTGGCGGTTCTGCCAATCAGAAATTTCGCTGCACTTAATTTTCGCGTTTTTGAGGACTGCCTGTTATAATTGCTCCTGCATTTATATTTGCTGCATGTCATTTTTGCGAGTTTTTCCGATTCACAAAATTCGCGAAAATTACATGCATGCAAAAATGTCATGTTTTACAGTTTGACAAACCAGGGCAGTTTTTAACTAATTTTCACTGGGGGGCATCATACTGGATAGGGGCACTTACATGCATAAATTTTTTCAAAAAGTACATTACTTGATTGGGCTTACAGCTAAATAGCCTATTTAGCCCTACTTGCACATTGCAAATAGGCTCTATACCTGAATTTAGCAGCCAACTGTTCGACAACCATCAATATTTTTCAAATTCCGGAACAGAGGACTATGGCACAAATACACCAAAGCAACGCAGCATAGGCTAAATAGGGCAAAAAGTGGGGGCAAAAGGTGAAGGGCTGGGGGGCAATTCATATGGGCTGGGGGCAATTTGCCTCCCACTTTGTATGATAAACATGTCCTGCAAAAAAACAGCAAATTCTCAAAATAACACAATGAGAAAAGCACAGATTGTACATATGTATACATTTTGTGAAAATGCATAATTTCTACAGTGACGATAGGTTTGTCATAGGGTTTAGCTATCCGCTTAATTGCTGTATGGTTTTACTCGAACAGGAAGTACGTTTCCTTTTTTGACATTCCTACATTTCTTTGGTTATTGCACGTTTTTCTTTCATTTATGTACGCTAATTGATTGAAGTTTTGTGAATAAACAACAACAACAACAACAACAACAACAACAATATGTGTCTGTATGCATGTCACAATTATGTTCAGAATGTCCCTATCAGAAGGTTGCATTATCCGCTATATTGGCGACATTGCGTTCAAATCTGTTCTAAGGTCAACATGTAAAGTATATAGGTAGGCCTGAAGGATAGCATAACCCTCGTAATGGGTTTTACAACAGGTCAAACATCAAGCGATAAAACAATATCACAAACGCTGGCTTAGTGCAAATTTTAGATTTCAATATTTTTACTCCATGCGGACAAGTGCGTATAACATAAGTTGCGTAGGCAAAAAAAAAATTAAACTTAAGATTAGTGTAAGCGAGTTGGCTAGATTAGAATGGTGTAGAATATCACTTTAGAGCCACAGCTGTAACTGTAACTGTAGCCATGATCCGTTAAGTAAGTCTACAATGTTATGTGCATGTAAATGAGGGCCATAGAGTGAAGTAAATTTTATATTTGAAATCAAGTTTTAGAAACTCGGTTTCAAAACGAGTTTTGTTCTTTCTCGCATCTGTAACTGTAACTGCAGCCAAGATCTTGTTAAGCCTAACATGTATGTGACTTAAATGGAGGCCCTACATGTCAGTAAATAAACTTTAGTATTTGAACTCAAGTTTTAAAATATGCTTCAATATTTTATACGCTGTAGGAATTTTTATCGGTGTGCCTTCCGTTTTATCATGTACCGTTTTGCGGATGTTAGGCTTCCAACGGTTGACATTGCGTTTCAAATTGTCTTTTAGATTGTCCTTTTATGATCGATTCGATATTTTGTTGAATTAATCTACCATCAAGTTCTTCCACGAATTGAAATCGTTTAAATTTTTATCCGCCACGACACTGCGCGTCTCCAGTGGGACAGAACGATTAAGTTTGATAGTCGTCATGCCATGGTGGAACAACAACAGAGATGGCTGCCGCGCGGGGATACTGAATATATAATTATGCCGATTCGCATCGCGCGAATCAATTTGACTTATTTTGCGAAGCAAACGAAAATTTGATTGCAATCTTTGCGAATCAAAAATGTTGTAAATCAAGGATCAATCAATAGATCGACGATCAAGCGATAATATCCATTTTAACTTTCAGTTCACGCGCTGCGCTTCACGATTATTCAGTTAATCACATTGCTCATTTATTACTAATATTGGTTTAAATATTTAAAATCATATCAACTGAGAAATGCTGTTAACGATCCCATAATTGTACTCATGGAGGACATTTATGCAGCAATTGATCAGAATGATACAAAGTCATTACCACTGCAGCACATCATAACTTAGACACTGTCCTCAAATTAAGCGGTGTAACTGGAGGCCATGGTTGCTTTAGCCCCTTCAGTGAGACGTGGGACAAAGAGTCGATTTCATAGTTGCTCCTCAACTCCTACCTCGACTCCTACCTTGACCTAGAAAGACAATTTAACAGCAGCCCATAACTGCCGTTCGAAAAA
>JAQIWG010007394.1:0-12372 GCA_034695025.1 Chamaedrilus cognettii
ACGCTTACTTTCATCAAACACACTTTTACTACCACACACTGCCGACTCGCTGCTGCTGCGAAAGTGTAATATGCAGCAATTGGGCAGTATTATATGATCAGCCCAAAGCTACTACAACTGTGATCCACTGTTAAGGAGTATATTAATGCTGTCCGCATGGTGTCTGTGCCTGGACCTTTCTTTCTGAGCCGATTCTCAAAAAGAGCCTACGTACATTTTACCGCCCCCTCCCCCTCAGCCTTTCCTCGTCGTGCGTACGCACTAAATGAACGAGCCGTAAAGTGACGCTCTCTTCGGACTCTTTTTGCGTGACGACTTGAAGAAGGCGCAGGACATCGAGGCGTCCAAGATCAGGTCCAACAGTCTCAAGCAGTTTGTGGGCAGCAAGATAAGCTTTCCGTTGGCCAATGGCATAGCTAGGGGGTACGAGGGGTTCGGACCGCTCCGGGTGACACCATTTTAGGGGGTGGCACCCAAATTTTGCACAAATTGTTTTTAGACCAAACAAGAAATGTAGCATTTTTGTGTGATGTCGATATTTGGAATAAAAGAAGTGACCACGACAGATATTAAGAATGACTCAAAACATGACAATGATCGTTCTAACGCAAAACCTCAAGGAGTGAGCTTTTGCCCTTTTGCACTACGGGAAGTTTCTGTCCTCGCTGAGCCTCGAAAATGTCTAGCAGCACCGTCACTCCCCCTCCGGCTTCCCCCTCCCCGTCGCAGTTCTGGTGGAGGTGACACGATAGAGGCACCGCACTGGGTGACATCAACCCTAGAGATGCCACTGCCGTTGGCAACAAAATTATGCAACGATTTGCTTCGAAGCCTTAAAACAAATATTTGTTTTGAAGCGACAAAACAAATATTTGTTTTGAAGCGACAAAACAAATATTTGTTTTCAGGCGTCAAAACAAATCGAAAAACTGCCCTCATCCCTTCTTAGAAAAGGATATTGACAAGCCAATTGTCCTCCTCCAAACAAATCTTTGCTGCAGCCTGTGGAAGGCTTACTGACGGCTTCACTGTACGCAGGATGGCTTGATAAGGGACTCTCTCGTCCTCTCTTAACGGAGCACTATGGCTTCCTCTCGTTATTACGCAACGCGTAGAAAGGAGGGGCATAGCGGTTCTATTGATAAATTTAAATTCATTATTAGCTTATCGTGTGCGATGATTCGACTGTCAATGCCAGGAGTCCCGGCGAAAATTAATGCCCTTGTGTTGTGTCGTGCGTTTAGTTCGACTTTCATCTAAAGTGAAAACTTATAAGCATTCTTCTATCTGAGGCTGGCCTTCGGGTTCATAAACTTAAAATTCAAAATATGCAGAGAGAAAATAACGTTCCATCGACATGTAGAGCATGTTTAAACTGGATTTGGCTATTGTATGGGCTGATGTGATAGCTGAATGGCATTAAGCCTGTATCATACAAGCGAAGTAATATGACCTTTGCCTACAACCTGTCTGATCTGCTTAGAATAACAACAATTATTATTGTTGCTCCAAATAACGTATAAAAAATTGATGGCGATCAGATAAGTAACTAAATTGTTTTTCACTGCATTTCCAAGATGACAACAGTACCCTATAAATGCTATAATGAAGCCTAGATATGCCTTCAAAATCTTTAAATGATTTTTACTTGATTTGTGTTTGTGGAACTTGTACGCGTACATGCGCTATAAGCCGTTCCGTTGTTAAAATGCAACTCCGAAATTCACTCTGCATTTGCAAACTATACGTGTAGCATAAAATATCACTATATTCGGCAATGTCACTTCATTAGATCGTCAGTTTCGTTCTTCAGTTCCTTAAATGAAGTTTGCCTACAACCGGATCACATTGGAATTCAACATCTCCCAGGCGACTGACTTTCTTCCGACAGCCCGATGACAGATCAAAGGGCGTCATTGTAATAAGACTTTGAAGGCTGTTGGAGAATTCACGAACGCAAAACACGAGCTCTTTGCTGTCAGAGTAATAAGCGGTCTTCGCCGTAGTGCACCAGCTGCGTCGTATAATGATCTTCTGTCATTTGGACAAAGATCATCAGAGGGTGGATCGACGTGAATTAAAAGGACCGATGTTAAATCACATGACTAAATTGATAGAATAAAAATGAGGCAAAGTCAGAATTAGGAATATGCAGTTTAAGGACTTAATGCCCGAGTTACATCAGGTCGTCAGAAACGGATTCCGGTCGTCTTCGGGAAGAACGCGTGATGACGCGTCTTCCGGGAAGACAGGGCTTCGGTGCGATATTCCATCTATGTATGTACTATGCAGCGAAGACCAAGAGTAGAGTCTTTCCGTTGTCCTCCTGTCGTCTTCCTATTAACCACCGTACCCTGTATATGGCATGTAACCATCGCTTGGTGAAGACACGTCTTGTGGAAAGACCGGAGTTCTTGACAATGCGAAATCATGTGGGTTGAAAATGGCGAAGATACGTCGATAAACATAAAAATGATATTATAATGTCATTCACGATGCAGGAGCAGGAAGCCGAAAACATATGTTGTATAGAAATAAATGTTTTCTCCGTAGTAATCATCCCGCTTTATTGAACAGCAGATGGCCTACTGCTAATAAAGTTCACGCCGTGCAATTCACGTTTGAAGAACTTTTCATTCTCGAGATCTTGAAGCGCTTCGCTGCACACAGGGGTGTAGCCACTGATTTGGCGGTGGGGGGGCCAAAATTCTTACAGGGAATCCAAAAACTTTATCCCAAATAACTGCTTTCTGAGGTAGGCCTACAATTCTGTAAACTGCAACAGACTTGTAGTTCTGCTCTTCCGTTCAGAACTCAGCTTTTGTTCAGAATTCACGAGCGGGGGGTGGGGGGCTGGTGCTGACAGAACTTGTTCCCAACAAACATGGTCATTTTTCGCGGGGGGGACCACCATTCATAACTTTTTGACTAACTTTTGTGTTTGGTGGGACTAAACCATCAATCATCATCTTGCCCGCCCCCCCATCCACGCATTCTCAAGGGGACTAGGATTAATCATGGGGGGGCGGTCCGCGGGGGGGGGGGGGGGAAGCGTTCCCCCGTACCTTAAGCGGCTACGCCCCTGGCTGCGCAAACCCCTCGTTGCGGTCCATGTAACTGATCCCCGGTGTCACCGGCTCGGGTCGATAATGCGTGCTTGGAGCAGCGGTGGCGGCTCTACGTGCAGGTCAGTGGACCCCAAGCGTTGAATTGAATTGAATTGCATTGAATTGATTTCCAGTCACAAAGAATAAGAACACACACGGCATTAAAATAAACGTTACAGCAACCGACCAGTTTAAAGACTTGACGTTATACAGGCGTTCCCAGTTTTTAGTCATTTTGGCTTCAACTCTTCAGCTTCACTTTTTTTTCTTATTTTCATATTTGTAACTTCAGTACACAAAACATATACAAGAAATGAATGACCAGAGTGTAAAGTTACCTGGTTGGGCATAAAGAGAATATATCTCCGTAAAGACAATATGTACATTCCTAACCTCCCTTGCAGCAAAATTAATGACAATTTATTTATTGCCTCATAGATTACAAACAAAAAAATACATCAAATACCACGTGAGAAAGAGAATAGGCTAAAGATGAAAAGACAGATACACAGATGTACACCATGAAACACAAAATAATCTGGCTGAATGTAGCAACATATGCAGGTAGGAATGTACCTGCAATAACCAATAGCCAATGTACCGGCGCCGGATTTTTATTGGAGTACCGAGACAAAAGCACGGCAAGAAATAGGCTTTTAATTACAAATGGAATATGCCAAAGACATAGAAACATGTACCTACAATCTTCAAGGAGGGCTGAAGTGTGGTTTTGTCGTTTCCAGTTTGATGGTTGGGTCCACGGTTTTTGAAGGCAAAAAAATGTTTCATTATAGTGAAAAATGGACAATCGCTGTTGGCTTTAAATTTTTTTGTCAGCGTCCCCCCACGGGTCGTGTGCTCTGCATCCCCACCCCCGGTCGCGAGTTCTGAGAGTAAGGAATGTCACCGTGACGCCAAGAAATTTGCGAGTCATCGCGGCGTCCTCAGTTTAAAGTTCCTGCCATTGCGAGGAGTTGGGGAAACAGCAATAAGACATTTTGTATAAAGATGCAGCATAGCATATTCAATTTCGAATATTAGCATTGGACATACAACGGCTATAAAATTTCCCGAAGACGGTAGACAGGGGGGGATTGAGGGGGGGGGGGTGCCGACCTCTGTCCTAGCATGTCGATGTTTCTGTCGATAACCCTCTCAGTGCTTATAGGCAGTAGGCTTGCGGAATTTAAAGAGGTAGTTTTTGTTCAGCTTCTACAGCAAAGCCCAAGCCAACAATAAGATTATTGATCCGATGCCTCTGGGAGCGTTGTCTGGAGTCAGTGAAGAGAGGATGCGTAGCAACACTCCCTGCTGGTAACCAATGCGTCACTGAATGGTGTCTTCGATAACGCAATTAAAGACAAAAGCTGGCTCAGGCGCCTGGTTTTTATTGAGTACCGAGACACAAAACGCACCAAGAAATAGATTTTTAATTTCAAAGGGAATATGCCGAAGACATAGAAGCATATGATATGATTTCTGGTTTTAATTTGATTAAGCAAAGCTAATTTATAAACCGCAAAGGAGCGCATGCAAATGAAGAATAATCTAGCCTGTGACATGCTGACCACTGCGACCTGCAACTGATAATTATAAGTGACGTATAATGTGCATGCCTCTTTACGCTACTGCCTTTGCAAAGTACCTCTTCCTGCAGGCCGGGGAGCAAAGAATTGACTTGTAGCCCAGAGCTCCCCGGGCGTATCGTAAAAGGCGACTAAAGACTGAACGGGACTGTATAATATATTATTTGTGCTACACACTAAACTAAAAATAAGCAAATAAAATTTAAAATTTAAATACCGGGGCAAGAAATACGTTTGGCCCGGTACTCCGGAGATTACCGGAGCGCTCGCCTCGCTCCCCTGTGGAATCGGTGTCCATGATTTCGGCTGGTGTAGTTAGCTGTCAGATGTTGGAGATGGCTTTACTCCCACACTGCGCGCTGGGCTATCGGGCTACCTTATTGCTGACATGCACAGAATGTGCTTTCCCTGTATAAACACGCCCATTCATGGTACCCTAATAGTTGACCAGTCTTTGTGTTCGAGGCTAGGCCTATTGGATTATTCGTAAAATGTATTAGATTCAGCCGAATGTACATGTAGGTCTACATTCAGCAGATTGTCTGCGGACTGAATCATGGGCGCTTGCGCACATACATGCTGAGTAGGCAGGTTTATCTCATGCCGACCTGACACTGCGCTCACGCTAGACGTGCTGACAAGCTCAGTCCGTGCTAGTTCTGTAAACACGCGCAACACATGCTAGCTCTTCTGATACGCTCAGCTCATGCGAGCCTGCTTGCTCAGTCCGTGCTAGCCTGACACACTCAGCCTGACACAATACAGCCCATGCAAGTTCTACTGACACAATCAGCCCATGCTAGTTCTACTGACACGCTAAGCCCATGCTAGCCCTGCTGACACACTCAGCCGATATGCTAGTCGCATATGCTCACTGCAGACACGGTCAGCCCATGCTAGCCTGACATGTTCTGTTCCTGCTGGCCCTGCGGACACGCTCACTGCAGACACGCCCCTCGCCTCATTGTCATTCACGCCTCGCTCGAGCAGTGCATCACAGCTCGCGACCACTTCCGCTCGACACGGCGACCAACTGCATGCGGGCAGCCACGCGTGACGCCCAACAACAGCACCAACACGCGGGCAGACATGCGTGACGCCCAACAACAGCACCAACAACAACACCCTGCTCCCGGCGGCACGCCCCATACAGCGGCGTTCCGAAACACAGAGCGTACCCCAATACAGCGGCGCGCCAAAGTACGGCGACGCGCCCAAATGGAGTGGCGAGCCTACAACACAGCGGCACGCCACAATACAGCAGCACGAGCAAATACCTCTGCGCGCCCAAATATCTCTGCGCGGTGCCCAAACAGGCCTACTTTATTGCGGACACCGCCACCGGTGAAAACTGGTTCCGCCCCTGACAGAGAAGCGCGTCTAGAAGCACTGGTGTGTCATAAGTTCATTTCCGGGCAGCGGCTTGGCTTAGGCTTTGACGAATTATTTCTCTCCGCATCAAAGCTGGTAAAACTTGTAATAACGCTGTTTTACTGCATGATACAATCGACGGTACCATTACTGTCGCAACACAATTGATTTTTGCAAAGGATTAAAGACAAATATATCAAGTTATGTATCAAATAAATGCGCCGGTTTGATGTTCGAACTCTGCGTTGTGGTAAACAGTATGCATGTACATGTATTAGATGGAGTTAAAAGTGGTGCCAGTATTTGTTTTATGTAGCCTGCATGACATACATTGTAGTTCTTATATATTCTATCATAATGCAATCCGAAAGGTCCATGTATGTTGCCGTGAAGGAATATGCCTTCGCTAGCAGTTTGACCAAGTTACAAATGTTTCAGAATTCTAAAGGCTTTGACCTAGTTTTAAAACGAGGGCATAGTGGGAGATGGAATAATTCAAAACTGCCATTCATCGCATCGCAATACCCTAGCAGGGCAGTCGACCCGCGTGATCGTTGGACGATCAGTATTCGCATCTCATCCCCACTCGGAGGCTCGTCTGCCTCTCGCGTTATTCTCCTCGCTAATGCGCGTCCAGGGTCACTGGGCTGTCAGGGACTCAGGGGTGATGAGTGACCGATCATGCTTCGCTACTAATCACCCACCTTCCATTAAACTAGGCTTACGGTCTAATCCAGCGTTGCATAAAACCCGTGATTTCTTCGCGCGTGAAAAGTGTGTAATTAAATTACAAGCGTTGAGGTGACGTCATAGTTCCACTGACTGCAGCTGCCGCAGCGAGGGCACGCGGCAGCAGCTGCAGTTATTGCATTATGACGTCAGCTCGCTATTTAGGATTAAAAGTCGTAACCTTTCACGCTTGAAAAAATCATAGTTTTAAACCTATGGCATTAGGGTATGCAGCATTGGATTTGACGCATAGCCTATACATGTTGTGGGTAATATCCCAGGTTTTTTGCGACCAGTTCATAATAGAGTTTATAATAGCCAGGAGCCTCATTAAGGAAGCGATCTTATGACAATCTTAGTCTCAAGATTGTCTTAAGCGAATCTTTAAAAAATCTAAAAAATTTAATTGGAAACTCCGCACCGTCGCGCGCGAACCGAATTATGACGTCACGGCGGTCGGCGAATGGATTTTGTTTTAACTTGAGTTAGGATAAAATTTGAGATAATCTTACTAAATCTACGTGAATGAGACCCTAGGTCATTCAGCGTAGGGGGAGGCCGTAGGGGGAGGCCGTAGGGGGAGGCCGTAGGGGGAGGCCGTAGGGGGAGGCCTACATGTAGCTTTATAGATCATAATCAGGCAGCGTGCAAGTCGTTTTCAGTGTTTACGAGAATTGGTAGCTAATCTTCGTGATCCTAAACATGGCCGCCTGTCGCACAGAAATGGATTGGTTGACGGTTGTTCAATACGGCGCTCATGCGCTGGGGTGCAGTTAGCCTGCAATGAATGGACCGTTGCGAGGGAGTGGGGGAGTGGGAGTGAGTGAACCGGTATACATGGGAGTGGGGAGACACGGGACTGAGTGAGCGGTACGAGGGAGTGAGAGAATGACGGGAGGATAAGCGCGTGTCCGCGCGGACAGCGGCCTATCAATTACGAGCAATGAGCGAGCCTCGCTGACGGCGCTGTAATTACTCCGAACATCATCGGTGACGGGGTTACCGGCGACGCATCAATGACTGGGGGAGGAGGGGGGGGGGGATAAGGACAAGTCGCAGGGTGACTGAAGGATTATCTAGAAGACGGATGCGATCAGTGGTTAAAGTGTCTCGGGCAGTGGGAGGGGTCATTTCTCTCGTCCCCTGGAACACGCTTTTTCTTTTCCTTACAGAACTTGTGAGCGGGAGGGGAGGCGGAGGGGAGGTGGTGGGGGCAGTGACGGATGTTTGTCTTAAATCTTACTATGGCCAAAAGAGTTCTCTTCAATCACTAAGTTACTAAATCATAAAATGTTATGGCATATTTAATGCCAGAGAAAGAACACACGTTCCCATGCCACTTGCTCCATTATTCCCAGTGGGAGTTTTGTTGTTTGCTTTTGTAGTTTTTATGTGTAGCACAAAGACAAGGGCTATTGCCTATGCATTCCGGTTCTGTACAAGGGAGCTCGCACAGAACCGCTCCCGCTTCTTTAGTCGCCTTTTAAGACTCGCCCGGGGAGTTCTGGGCTGCAAGCCAATTCTTTGCTCCCGGCCTGCAGTGGGAGCGCTAGCTCAAAGTTTTTGTGAGCAGTGGAAGCGCCGCTCCCATTCGCTTCCACCCACTTTAATCACTGGATATGACGGACTACGTGAGCGGGAGACAGATTGGGAAAGGGTGTGTCGATGGTCAATAGTACACACGGACACACGGAGTGTTCGCTCAGAGGCGCACAATGATAATATTGCAATCGAGATTTTAAAGGAACTTCGTTGGAAGCATGGTCGAAGTTTTTAACTGCATGATTTCGAGGCACAGTGAGACAAATTTAATGTTTTCTTTAGCGTGAAATGTACTGTATGCGTCATAAGTTCGATATAATAGTTTTATATTGATTTAAGATTTCACACTTCAAGAATTATTTTATTTCATCCTTTGGATACTATTTATCTGAATTCACTAACTTTTGAAATTAAGAAAACTGGGCCACAAGTCGATCAGAACTTGCCTCTAATCACAGATTTCTATAACTTGGACGCAAACAAAAATTCGGGCTACTATAAACTTAGAAAGGAACTTATTCAAACTTAACAACACACAGAAAAGGGAGTGTCGGATGCTGCGTAATGGCGAAATTAGTTTTAGTCTGCCATTGCCTGTAAAACAACTACAAATCGGTTTGATTCTAAAGAGTCAATTGAAGCTCACAAAATGGCCTATGCCACCGTTATGCTTCCCCATGGCAATCAATCCCCCTTTTTGATGCCGTATGCGCCAGTACCTAGATTACTGGCGTAGCCCTTCTAGGTTGAATTCGGCGATCCTTTCCATCACGCATTGGAATAAGGAAATTTCACACTACAAGTACCTGTGATTCGAGACGCGTGAGACCTTAAATTTGACTCCTCGACGATAGCAAGAGCACATTTCCCATTTTCCCATGTTAGTGCGTGATCGAAAGGATCACCCTAAATTCTTTGGAAGCGACCGTATAGGCCTCCCCGACGCCACGCTAGCTGCAGGGTGGGCGCGTGGGTCAGTGAATATCGCAATCGATGGCATTGTTCCCATCGATCGTGTGCGGTGAATGTGAGAGCCGGCGCATGCCCTGGCAGCAATTAGCGCCGAACGGTCGCGAATATTGGCTCTCACGCCGCACGGCGGCGCTGTCTCAATCATTATATGGCTCGCTTTTCTCGTCCTTCGATAAAAAATGATGGGCAGCACTCGGAGACTTTCTCACGTCGTCATCGTTGCTCAGATACACCGGGGAGACCTAGTGGCCAGTTGTAGTCCAAGTGTATGCAGGTTTCGATGAATTATCTGAACTAATTTAATAATTATTCAATTATGATAATTATCAAAACTTGAGTAGTTAAATATGAAATTGTACTAATTATTGTCTTATGGTCTTTTGTTTTAGTAAAACATTTTTGCTTTTAACTTCCGCAAAACATCAAGCACACACAAAGTGAAAGAGCCCAGCCTTAGAAGATCACGTCTACGTCAAAAAGAGACATGCATCAAAAGTATTTATAATTGAGTCATGTGTTGAAATGAATATGAACTTTTATAAAGTTTTTGTCAGAATGCCCCCCTCCCTCCACCCCCCACTGCTTCGGCCGTGAGTTCTGCATGGGAGGGAAGTTTTGATTGGAGTGGAAAATTAGGATTGGAGTAGAAAGCCTTGAAAATGAGGTTGATGCTGAGATATCACGAAAATTTGACCTTCTTTAAAATTTTGAAACTTCAATGTGGCGACCATAAATTCCTTAAAGTAATCCCTGACTAGCGTGCTCTCGGAACCAGTTCCTTATTTTTTATAGTCCTTCGCTTATTCAAGTGAGACAATAAATCTGAAAAGGCCTCCATTGGACACAAGCCAGAGCCAGGATGGCGGATATTTAAACTGAGTCTAACATGCTGGGGTCGGCAAGAAAAGTCCTGTTCTTATTCTGAAGTCCTTGTTACGAACTGACTTGATTTGACTATGCGTGCAGTGTCATTCTGACGGTCATCAATCATGATCTGTTATTCAGACAACAGTCACTTGAAGCTTTGTCATTCTTACAGTCACTTCGTGCTGCGTCGTTCACACAGTCACTTCGTGCTACGTTATTCACACAGTCACTTCGTGCTGTGTCGTTCAGACAGTCACTTCGTGCTGGCCAACGCGCGCATCGTCGACTACCCGATCGTCTACTGCAGCGACGGGTTCGTGGACGTGTCCGGACACGCCCGCGTGGACATCCTTCAGCGGCCGGCCTGCTGCCCCTTCATGCACGGCGAGCAGACCAGCGCCGAGGCGCTGCGCCGTCTCGCCGACTCGTTCGAGCAGAGCGCGCACGAACACGTCGAGATCCTGCTTTACAAGAAACCGCGTACGTGATCCAGGGGAGTGTAAAGTAGGCAAGCAAATGCTGCGTTGCTTATTAAGCAATAAATCTTCACAATTTTTTCTCAAATTCACGCTCAACGCTTGTAGTCTCTACAGCTCCGCTGAGCTGGCTGAGTCATCAAAGCTCAAGCGCTTGCTTGGTTTACACGCCTCTTCTCTACAAGAAACTGCGTACTTGCACAGCAGGGATTAGTTGAAGGCGCCAGTCAATTGCAATGCTTTGGAATAGCATGATTCTAGTTTCTGACAACTAGTTTTTGTCTAGTTTGCACATCACGCCCGGTGCATTCCACACTTCCGTTTACAAACACTCTTCTTAGGGTTATATGGAGCTTAATTTCTACGCCAGGGACCCCATATTTTTGATCTATACGTTTTGTATATAGAATTGCTTTCTCTACACGATTAAGTAATCTCGCAATTGTCGACGGTAGCGTAAGTTTTTAGCGCAAGTTCTTTAGTCGAAATCTCAGCATGCTCGATTATTGTAAACTTCGGTATCGCGGGTTGAACTGGTAGGATTCCGCAACGCTTAGTAGCTGTTTGCACCACAAACTCGGCGTTTGTATTATTGTAGGCTATTAGATCCTGTCAATTAATGAGCACACGCAAGGCCCCCGAGGTCCATGTTTCAGGTAGAGTACGCTATACGTGTATCAACTGCCCAGAGCACTACACGCCTCGCAATTAGCTTGCGTCTCGCGCCTGAAGGCAGACAGCGCCGAGCGTATGCGATCAGCCCTCAGATAAATATATGATCTAGGCACGCCACGAAATTATTGGGACCGTACTCCGAAAATCTGTACACAGCCGCCATTTTCAGGCGTCCCGCTCTCATATCAACTCTCATGCAAATGATAGCATTTTCAAACAGATAGGCCTGCTGTAAGTTTACCATAATTTACCCTGAACTAGAAGCTTGGCCAAAACCAATTCATCATTCTTTTAAGCGCGTTTGGCTAGCCATGACTGAGCTGGGGTTCAGCTTAGTGGATTAATGAAGTAATTAGGGAAGGGACGCTAAAAAGCTGCAGACTTTACCTGCGATTTGTTCAGTAAACCCATCAAATAGCGGCATCGCCAAATCGCTGCTGTGAGCATGAGTGAAATGGGTTTAAAACATTGAGTGGCGTGTCTAGATATTATATTTATTCTGAAAATCAGCCACCCTTGTGTAATGTAATGTGTACGGTATCAAGCGGCGAGTGCCGACATAAATAGATGGCGTAGGCCTGCATCACAGAAGAACGATGTATAATAGAGTATAATGCAAAATAAATGCAAATTGGATCAGTGGCCGATCCATGGGGGCCAGGGGGCCATGCCCCCCCTTCCTCCACCCACTCGGGTCAAAGTACTTAATTTTTCGAAAATGGAGATATGGCCTCTCCACTCGGATTGTGAAGGGGGCCGCGATGTACTTGAATTGTATTATTGGGCCAAGAAAAAGATTAAAAAGACCTTTTAAGAATTGCATTGAAAATAAAATCGCTCTTTTATATATAATCACTTATATATATAACTTATATATCACTTATATATATAATCACTTGATAAAAATAGATCCGTCTCTGTTCCCCCCCACTCTCGTTTGTTTCGCGAGCATCAAGATGGACAGTTTTCATTCAGGAGATGCAGCATTAATCATCAGTAGAAATACGTGTAGGCATGTGGGGGGGGGGGGGGGGGGGGGGGGGGGGG
>JAQIWG010007395.1:0-12372 GCA_034695025.1 Chamaedrilus cognettii
ACAATGAGCCAAACAATGAGCCAAACAATGAGCCAAACAATGAGCCAAACAATGAGCCAAACAATGAGCCAAACAATCATCGTACGAAATATCAGGCACGTGACAGTAACTGTCAATAGCCTAGGCTACATTAAGTAAGTTAAAAGATAATGCAAATATTTCAGTGCAATATCATAAAAGCTGCACATAAGCGCGATATCTGTATTATTGTAGAAAATGTTGGATAAAAAATTGAAGAATAACATTTCAGGCACCACTGCTAAAAGCATACATTTCAGAAATCTGTGTTTTAATGATTGATATGAATCACTGAACGGTGAATTTTTATGATGGAAGTTTGAACTTGTTTTGAACGTGTTTTATACCTGTCCACAGAGAGTTTTAAATTGTAATGAACAATATAGGAATAGGCCAGTCATTTCTCAGCAGCAACGAGTTTTATATGTCAAAGCGTCAAAACATGACACGTGCAGGGTCTGGACAACGTAAGAGCGTCTTGAGTGTGTCGCACCATGCAGCGCCTGTCTGTCCAGATTATGAACATGTCTCCGTGTTTACATAACATGCTGTACATGCTGCAGTGTTCGTAATAAACAAAAATTTGATTTGATATGATTTGAAACAGGAGTGGGCTGCACCTTGAAAATACATAGCATCTGTCATCCTTTTGAGATTTTCACACTGCGGAAAAAAAGAAAGCAGTTTCTCACTTTACGACTCATGTTAATGACTTGCATGTATCCCGTATCTTAAGATATTACCATGCTGGGTATTACCATGCCATACTATGATATTTTCACTATAGTGCTGAAGCTTTGCAAACACACTCTTATACATCAAAGCTCATAAAAATTCCTAAAGCAACATCCAGCACTCAAGGTGACCGATCCGCTACACACTTTCACTGTGGCCATCATAAGGTCAAACCTATCCTCTGCCTATCCTTAACCCTAACCTAATCAATATACTTGAATGCATATTATGCACATTAACACATAAAATACATATAAGCTACTGTACATAACTGAGGAAAATTCTTAAAGTATATGGTAGCATAGTGCAGGTTGGTATAATAGCTACAGCGAAACTGCATAGCGGATAGGTCTTCAGCAGCCGCCACGCAGCCAGTAATCCTATGTCTGATTGTCACCGAAATCTTCAGTGATCACCTCCCTACTCGCCAGACCGCGCAGCGGCTTGCTCTTATAGTTATCCCACAGCGCCGCCACGATATCCGCCACCACCAGGTCCGTCGAGTTCTTGGCGACCAGCTTGAGCACAAACACGCCGTCCTGCCGCAGATACGACTCAGCAAACTTGTTCGCGAGCTTCAGGTCCCTGTCGCTGTCCCGGTTGAACCGATCCATCACCTTGAGGTGTTTCCTCACGTACCAGGTCCGCGTGTAGCGGAACCCCACGGTCCATACCCAGCGGAAGAGGCTGAAGAAGGTTGCGAGCGCGACGAAGACAAACCAGAACCAGAGGAAGATGTAGATCTTCTCGTTGAACAGGTTGACGGGGAGGACGCACTGGACCGTGTGGCGGTGCACGTTGCCCATCTGGCGGATCTCAAAGTCACAGAGCGTGACGCGCGGGAAGCGCTTGGCTGTGCCGCTCCAATTGCGCCCAGTCACCAGGTCAACCAACACCTGCAAATCCGCTCACACATTCAGATCTACCAACACCTTCACATCCACCTGCACGACAAATAAATCGTTGTTTCAACACTTCTTTTTAGACATGCCTTGCATAGTCAGCGACCTAGTCTTTGAACTCCAGGCACTCACTTGAAAAGCACAAAGGACTGGATTTGTGAGTTAAAATTTGGCTTCCAGCTAAAGTTAGCATTTCTTGTTAAACTCCAGGAACTGAGTGCGACACAAGCGGAGCACTGGAGTTGTACGGTCTGCATCTGCTTATAGTTGAACACAGAACAAAAGAGCTATTACTGATTTTAGCCAATAATATAAAACATCAAAAAGGATTCATACATTGATCATTAATACTACAATGTAGTGAATGAAATATGAGAAACAACAACTTGAGTGTAAAATATATTAAAATTAGCTTGTTTAAATAAAGATAGTGCATGTCAGATAATTAGACAAAGTTATTTAAATGAAAACAATAATTATAATTACAGTAGTTTTTTATAAGCACTTCATTCGTGCAGATTTGGGTAAAAAGAGAATAGGTCTGCAGCCCAGAGTTCCCAGGTGAGTCGTTAAAATTGACTAAAGAGGTGAGGAGGCGTTTCTTTGGTCCACAATATTTTTGGCATACTACACAATATAAACCTTATAAACCCTGGAAATAAGGTCCTTAACTCCAAAAAACCAATGAGCACTAGTTCATGCTTATATTGCCAACAGGTTTGACCTTCACTCCATACATGTGGTAGTCGCTGCCGAGGAAGGCGCTCAGCAGAAACAGCTGGACGAGCGTGTTGGCGAAGTAGACGAGCTTGGTGGACACGTAGAGCAGCACGAGGTAGTTCCCATACCGATTGCCGCAAACGAAGCAGAGCCGCCGCGCGAGGCACTGCTTGAGCGCCACGCAGCAGCCGCCGCGGTACTCCCGCTGGTACTCGAGGTAGTGGTCGAGGTGCCGGATCATGTACTTGATGGTTTTATCGCGCCGCTCTGGGTAGAGCGCGTTCTGGATGGTGTCGGCGGCCTCGACCAGGTTGTTGATGTTGATGCCGGAGCGCTCGCTGAAGACGCGCCATATCAGGCTGCAACGAGCGAGAGAGGGGATAATTAGCGTCGATGGGTTACGAGAGAGAGAGGGGATAATTATCGTCGATAGGTTGAAAAAAACTAATCGAAAATATTATTAGAACGTAATCGTGTTAGACAAAACGAGAATAGAGTCATTAGGGTAATTAGTAGTGCAAGGTTGAAACAAAAAAATTAATATTTTTTGTTATTAGGACGCATTAGACAAAACGAGAATTAGTTGGATATTGGCTGAGAAGGCTGCAAAATTAATTTACGCAAAAGTTTGAACAGTGTAGCTTCTTGCTTTAGGCCGAAGTCAACAGTGTCAATTAAAGTCAAAGTGTAATGGTAAGCTTGCAAATTGCTTTACATTTCATGACGAGAATTTCACAACTGTCTATAAGACCTATAATAAACACTCAATGCATTTTAGTAATCTATCCGATGATAAAAAAAACGTAGAAAGAACGACGTCCTAAAACTATGACTAACTTGAATGATCCGCGACCGCTACATTAGTAGTGCTCTCAGCAAGGTGTTGAGACACGTTTTGCGGTTCATTCTTATTTTCGTCTTCTGAAGCAAACTTTCAGATTGCAGGTCATCATATGTTGTCAGAAATACATACAAAATTAACTGATTTCGCTATACAAATGGTAGAGATCGCCGCTAACAGCAATGCGTTTAAATTCTGCATGTATAGTTTTTCCCCCGTTAATGATGCAATCACGCGAACGTTGGAAACAGGCACGAAGCGTGAGGTGTTTACTATCAACACTCTACAATTTTTCGGATCGAAGGTCACCCGGTACTTCGACCTTCCGAAGTGAAGAATGCACGAGGTTCGCCAGTAGTGTCTAGCACTTCTCCAGGGCGAGACGCAATCACAACACACATTCCACTCACTGCTAACTGCACTATACCTGTAGGGTGCTCCGATGAATGACTATTACCTGCCGAGACCGTTCAGAGGATCGGCTCACTACTCGGTGCCGTTTTTTATTTGATATCCGATAGGGTTCAGTGAAAATGTTAATTCACAACAAACGTCAATGCGGCATATAGCATTGACCTAAGGCGTGGAGGTGCCAGCCTCCAGGCATATGGGCTTTGGGGGCTTAAGCCCTCACAATGAGCTCACAACCCACCAATCATTTCGCGACTATTCAAATTCAAATTAATTGCACGTGTCTTAGGCGCTTATGCTCGCCCATTCATTTCTCCAATCTATCCAAATGATTTAACTATGCCCCCACCCTCGCTCGCTATATTTATACTGCGATTACCCCTTCCCCACTTGCGAGTCCTCAGCGCCTCACAATTGAATTAGCTCTCCAAAAAGTGATTTTTCTGGAACCACCACAGACTTAAGGCATTGACTTTTGATCTTATTCTAGACGCGCCACAGGCTTTCATCTCGTTTACTAACACACTGTATTTTTGCTGCTTAACTATAAGCAATAAAAGAGTTTTATGAGGGAGTTCTTTTTCTCTATGTATACTTCGTATAGTAAATTAAACTAACACGCAGACTATAGGTGTGCACTACAGAAGGTCTGTATCAAAGGTTTGCTTAAAAGGAAGGACTCAGCATAACAGTCTATGAGTCTATGACGTCGAGCTCTGAAGAATGCTCAGATGTCTGACCAGAGGGAATAAAGCCAATAGAAAACAAGGTACTATTATACTGGTAGGCGATAAAGTCCAAAACTTGATGTAGTCTTCTAAGTCTGCAGCAGACATTCACAAACTTAGAGATTATAATGCCTGAATTAAAGAAATGTAACATTTTTTGAAGGTGTGGATCCTTACTCTTTCAAAATGTAAGGACTGCAACAACAATCAACAAGTTCACATAAGTAATTTTTATGAAATCTCCTCTAATGCTTCATAAAACATCATTGCTGTTTTTTAACTTTTGGAGCGTAATTAGGGCATAGTTGCTAGTAATACGAATAATATGATAATACTAGTTTCAGGAAAAATCTACACCATCAAACCGACTAACAAAAACTCCTTGCGCAAGTCAATTCGATGCAAATGCTTACATTTTGTTTCGGAACATTACCTGCATTGTGATCCATTCCAAACATGAAATCCCGAGTTAAATGATACAAATACAATGCACATGCCACATACAATATCAAAGCATAGTTGATAGATAGGCGAGATGTGTGCTGATTGAGCCGCCATAACATCGCAGCTAGAAGTGACGTTGTGGTATACAAACTCTGACAATCATCATCAAAATCTTTTTGTGAAGTGAAACACGCACCGCGCATGCGGATCGAGTGGATACAAGGATATTTCAAACGCAGAAAGACCAGATAGGCCTGGAATGTATTGACTACTGTTCTGTACTCAAAAACATTTCCACCATAGATTTTATGCAAGCAAGCAGTTTTTGCTAATGACATGGGCCTAAATCAAATTTAAATACAAAAAATTACACTATTTTTTTTGTTTTTAACAAGTTTGTGCTTGTGATAGGCCTATGTCTATTATAACGTACAATGCATTTTTCAATGTTTCAAAATGTTTATATATTTCATGAATATCATTCAATCTTGCAAATTCTCTAGCCAAGAAGTGGTCTATAGAGACTCTAGAACTACGAGGCTACAGTAGCATAGCACGTCTACGGTATTTTTGTAATTTAATATCAGCGTGCATACCTACTATTTTTTATTTTCTGATGACAATCTGCAGTCACTGTAATGACTGTAGTCATAGCACAGCCTACACTGTATAGTCCATTGCATGCAAGCACTATAATGATTCTACACTTCATGTGTGAGCAAAAGATACCGCATATAATATATACGGTATCTTTTGTAAGTTTTCATTATTATATTATTATACTGAAAACTTACAAAATTACTTCAAACACCGACAACTGCCCGCGTGCAAGCAGTGTATAGATGCGAGTAGTCCTACCTCGGCAGGTAGAAGAGGAAGGCCTGGACGAGCAGAAACATCGGCACCCACTGGTAGTAGCTAATCTGCTGCTTGACCGCGTTCGGCTGCCCTGCTACCACGTCCCCCGCCAGATAGTACGTGTAGGATACCCAGCACATCTTGTTGGTGTACTCCTCGTGGTTGCCCGTGAAGTAGGCTGGACACCAGCAGTGGATGGGGGTACCCACGTACTGCGTCGTGCTCACGATGACGGCGAAGACGACCAGCAGCGTGGTGGTGTAACGGTGGTGGAGACGGTCCACGAGGTCGTCGTCGTGCCGAGAGTTGACCTTGCCGACACTCGACACGGCGTCGAGGAGACCGTGGATCATTGCATGGCCGGGCGGAACGTGGCGGAGGGGCAAGGGGACGGACGGGGCTTGAGACGGGGCTTAGGACCAGTCATCCGCGTCACCTGGGGATCAAGATTGACGCTAATGCCTCTCGAGCGTCATGGTAAGGTTGAACTGTAATACACATAATTTTATGGTTTAAAATAAATAGACCGTGTGCAATTTACATGAGATGGTTGGAGATCTTATCCATGATAAAAAAAAAAAAATTTTAACCAAGACGTGATGCAGAGAAATACTGTTACTACATTATTCATTCAATTTTCGTCTGTAAAAATTAGTCCATTGCCTTCATTCATTTACTTAAATATATTACGCTAGATTACATTATGGCTTACATTTGGTTACACGCTCGTTACATTCTTGTTTACATTCTTGTTTTAAAGGAGAGCTTCATAATGACACCAAATACGCAAGTCCATGGCCATGTGCACAGCGTCTAAGATTTGAAATAGGTTCGCGCTACGCAGCGAATGCTACAAATATAATTATTTCCGTGCTGTTCCGTGTATTTCAACATCTCGGCGCCAACATGATTTCATTGCCTGGATAGCCTTCATGTATACTGAGTGCCACATGGCTACCGCAGCTGCAGCAGACCTGGTATAGTATTCGTGCTCCGCTGCAAAGTATTCGTGCGACCGAATGTGCTCTAATACAAATCCACTATAGATTCACACCGCGCAGCGAGCGTTTAAACGTAAACACAGGCCTAATTACGTCATGATTGTTCATAGTTTATCTAGTCACTCCCTGAGTAACCGTTTATAGCTTCTAGACCTCTTCTTGGGCAGAGAAGCGACTGAGACTGAAAAATACTTCATTAAATATTATTATAATATTTTAAAACATTTTAAGGATAATGCATAAAGGTATAAATGACATCACAAAGCACAAATAAGTTGCAGAATTAAATATTTTTGATGTATTTGATGCTTCACACGCTTATTAGTAAAATACTGCTTGCTTGTGGGCTATTTGTATATAATTTATGATAGACCAACTATTATAGTCTATGCTACTGGCCCACTGGCCTAGGCTACTGTTGCCTACATTGAGATCTGGCGTATTTCTTTTCCATCGTGCAGTACCATTTTGTGATGTTGAATTTACATTTAATTTTTAGTAATTATCGATATGATAGTGACGTTGTACATTGCGCTTAGTACTTACCCCGTCATTAAAAACGGAAAATGAATCACGAGAAGGGCGTACACACTACACAGTGACTGTACAGCGAGTCTTCTTCACGTAATTTTTGCTTTATAAACTAACCGATTTCAAGTCGAACTCAAATCATCATAGGCCTAAAAGCAATTCGTGCAATATGGCGAAAATGATTGGGATAGGGATTAACCTACTCATAAATGCTTGTAACTTGAATGTAACCACAATTCGCATAATTAAAAAGTCCCGACCCATTATAATCCATGGCACTCCAAACAGCTATTGCACGTCGATCCCGAACAGACCCTAATTCGCGCACCGTTACTAAGCAGCCACATAGTCTGTTACACTAGAGCGTAGGCCTATAGCTGAATCACTCCTTCGCTGTAACTTCAGCGAGTAACTTTTCCTGCAGCGAGTGAGTGCGTGTGTAGCACATCTCGTCCAATCTACGCGTATCGGATCAACTCTTACCCGACGCCTTCGGCAACGGAGGCGTTTCTGCCGATGTGGAGTATTTTCCGGACTTTGGAGATGGGGATGTGCAGACGGTATAAAATTGTAGCGAAGACGTTAACTTTGAAATTTTTTTTGCAATTTATACATTTCTTACATTTAAGGGCCTTATCACCTACGGTAAGCACCAACAGTCGACCAACGGATTGTTTAGCTTCGGCGATGGGTTTGTTTTTTCCATCAAAATCACAGAGGCGGTGGGGGGATGGTGACAAAAATAGGTAGGCCTATGTGTTATCCTGCATAGAACTCTCAAGCGGGAGGGAGAAGAGTGGTCGATGGTGGATAGGGTAATGTCACGCTTACTGCATTTGATAAAAAAATTGATCCCCTTGTGCCCGAGGCGATACCGCCCTATCGCCCCCATCCCCTTTCATACCGTCCCCCATACCCCCCCTTTACTACGCTACTGGCTGAATGCAGCCTTCGCTGCGCCTGGATTCGTTCTATCAGCCGTTGCGCCGACTTATAATTCGATAGCCAAGTGATTCCATTCATCCGCGCCACTGTTGCTCGGCGCTGCGCCGCGCAAGTTTAGAGCGCCGCCGTGAAGACTTTCGCCGATCGGCGCGCCGCCGCCGCCGCCGCGTAAATAGCAGCTGCACGGTTTGTTTGAAGCGGCGCCCATTAGTGACCTTCCAGCGTCGCAGTGAATCTGGACTAGGCTGGCTGTCACTGCGCTAAAAAGCATTTCAGATCCATGGAATTTTTATAGTGATTTGTAAATTAGGTGCTTAAGACATAGAATGCAATTATGTGTTGAAAGTAGTAGTAAGAAGAACATACATGTAGATGCATTTATTGTAGAATTTGGTAATGTAATTATATAGGCCTACATGTAAAGCCAAACTGCATGAAATGGGAACACGTTGTCGCCGTAGAAAAACCGACAGACGCTCCAATAGGCCTAGACCCCACCCTAAATTAAACAAGAGGCATGCGAAATTGTGAATTTTTTATTTCAAACTGTGTTTTCCGGCAAAATTTGATTTATTTCAAGAAATTGTGGCGTAATGTTTACTTAAGGATGGACTGCAAAATTTTGAATGTGGTTAAATCGAAACCTTTTCAGGTATAAATTTGCAGCTTCGTTGTGAATTTGTTTAAGTTTATCAAATAAACTGCAAATTCGCTCAAATATATAAGCAGAAGCGCTTGATTCGGCCTGCGCATACAAATTATTTCAATCTTGATTACAAAAAGTATTATATCAGCATTAACTAAATGTAGGCCTACAATTGTACACGTGCCCAAACTAATGGTTAATATCCAACACTCCAGTAGGCTACGCCCCATAAATAACCGAATTAGCCTAGGAACATCTTCCGCAGCCAATAAAGCCGCGGTGGTTCCGAGTTATCTTCGATTGCTCTAGATAATGATGACTGAGAGACGCGGAACATTGCTTCGGTGAATCAAACAAACCAATGTTAATAATCACGAGGAGGCGTTCCGCGGCCTTGGAGCGGTGATGAGGGAAGACTGCTGGAGCTTTTATAATACGGGTCGTAGCATTGACTTGGGGCCAAGCAAGTCGCTCGAGCACACTATTATAAGCAGGGACGTATCATGATAATTATTCAGTGAAGTTGGGATTCCTTTCCAGGCACAATTCGCTAGCGGGGGAGGGGGTGTAGTGGTGGAGGCTTTTTAGGAAAGATTGACTATAAGGCGAAAATCATTGGTTGCCTCTATTCCTAAACTTCTGTATAAAAATCAATGCTCGTCATGCCGTGTAATTGCTTAGCCCAATCTCAAGATGTCTATTTTTATCCGGGTGGGGTCCAGGTTTGGACCTGCAGGGTTAAATCATGGTGGGGACACCCTCGTCCGTATAGTGTAGACGCGTCTCCCCACCTCACCTGGAAGGCCACGCCCATGATTGCAGGCTATCATTAAGTCAGGGGTGAGGATTAGGTCTGAGGGGAGGGGGGGCGGTGCGGCGAGAGAGCCGCTGCCGCTGACAACGCGTTGATATGCTGCGTACACTTGACAACGTCGAGAAACAGCGATTTTTTTTAATGCGCATTGCACAGACTGACACTAGCAGCCTAAGTATTTTGCGGTCTACATCCTGTATGCGGTATGCATACTGATACATGCACGTGCACCGATACATGCGCGTTATGCAACGGCTTTTTATCGGGCGTTTTAAAAGCGCCCGAACACTTTTCGATCCAAACGAAGGAAGTTGTCGTTAAAGACTCAAGTCCGCAAAGAACTCGTCGAGCCGACGACTGTTGCGATCGCTTATCTCGGCGCGCAGACATGACGTCATCATCGCTTAGCGACGAATGCTGCATGCAGCATTCTTTTTGTTAGGATCAAAGTGACCTTAACGACGGCGGCTGGCGTTCGTTTCACCGACAGCGCGCACACACAGCGATACCGTTCCTATTCGATCAGACGAACACCACGGCGAACTTCCTTCGTTTTGACCGAAAGGTGTGCCGGCACTATAATGACTACACAAAATTCACCGACTGTTCATTTTATCTATATTGAAGCGTCATTGAAGATTTTCGAAAAACAGCGTTAACTATAGCCTAATCGTCATATTTCTGCAACTGGCCAGGCCACAATAGCTCCGATCGTGTTTGCATCCACAAATCAATTATTATCGTTGAGTTCGATCGTCGTCCCATTAACTTGCCCACCTGTTAACTTCCTCGATATATAACTTAACTCTGGCTTTTAACGCTGCATTGTATCAGACTCTCAGCGCTCGACCCGGTCGTAAACAAAATTATCGTCGCAAAACGGCCTCTCTTCGCCCCGTTTCACGTGATCCAATCCTTATCTCCTTGACAGAGAGATTCCAGGGATATTTTGCCCGCAGGCGTTCGTCCGTTAAACGACAACTTGCCGGTCTGACGGATCAGGATACCGTACATTTATTAAACCAAACGGAATTTGTATTTTTTGTTGTTCTGTGCGATGCGAGTAAGGCACCGTATACGTCGGCGCGATGTGTCTTCGAAAGTATAGGTCTATATATACAGCACATGCGAGGCTTTGTGTAACCCTGTAGGCAGTGACGGATCCAGGAAAGAGGCGGCATGGGGGTTATGTTCTCCACATCCCCCTCTCTACTTGCGGGTAAATGCACTGAGTTTACTCCCAATAATTGCATTAAAGTAAGAAATCCCTCCCAATCCGCCAATACCAGTATTAATTATCCCATTATTGTATTTGTTTTTGGGAAAATTAATGGTTGGACATATTGCAACCATTGTTGACTTCCGTGATTTGATTTCTGATCACTTAGCAGCCAGTATTAACGTCTCACCGCACGTCACTCTACCGATTGCTAATGGTTAAAGCACACCTTTCGGTCAAAACGAAGGAAGCGATCAAAACGAAGGAAGCCTTGTCGTTAAGGACAGTACTAGAAGGCCGTAGAGACGCCGACTGCTTGCGGTCATTTTGTCATGACGTGCACACCTTTCGGTCAAAACGAAAAAAGTTTTGTCGTTAAGAACTAAAGTCGTATAGATTACTATAGAACTCGTCCAGCCGACCTGACGTCATGATCCTTAACAAAAAGAATGATGCATGCAGTATTCTTTTTGTTAAGGTCACAGTGATCTTAAGGACGGCGGCTGACGTTCGTTTGACCGACAGCGCGCACACCTAGCGGTCCCGCGCCTATTCGTTTAAATGAACGCCACGGTGAACCTTCCTTCGTCTTGACCGAAAGGTGTGCATTCACCTTAAGCGTTAAGGTCAGTTACGTCACATCTTACGTACGAGCCCTCTCTCAGGAAGATCTTCCCGCAATGCGTCTCGGAATATGTACATGTAATATAAAGCTTCCGCTTTCTCGAGTTCAGAGACAGCGTCTTCCATAGACACGCGTGTTTCTGCAAGCCTCTTTTCGTAAGGTGCTATATGGTGGTTATATAGAAGATGTATGGATGGTTAATGAAAAGATGCTTGGGAAGATGTGGTTAATGTTTAATGTAACTGATTTACATGTTTTGCCCCAGTTCACCCATGGTCGCCCCGGTCCCCCCTGGTGTCCCTCTCCCCCCCTCCCCCCGGTCGTCCTGGTTCCCCCGGTCCGCCTAGTCGTCTGGTCTCAGGCAGCGAGCGAGCAGGTTGTTGTCCTTACGCTGCAGATAAGCCAGGAACTCGTTGACGCCAGCCTCGCGCTCTGCTTTGTACTGAGCGAGTCGCGCGGAGTTTGGCAAGGAAGGGGCGCTGTGGAGCTGTTCCTGGGCGAGCCACGCGAGGTCTGATTGCTCCTCTAGCAGAGCGACTGAAGCGGCGTTTTCTGCACTCGCCGCCTGCGCCACATCGGCCTGATACAACATACATGTTTTACTCAACAAGAATGATCAATTTTGTGCTAGTATAGCGACAGCGGATTATTACAAGCAGGCTTCGTCTTGAAGTTGCAGTAATTCCAAAACGTTCTTAATATTTAATTCTACTTCCATATGAACAATTTATCAAAATTTACAATGTTTAACCGAAATGGGAGTGAAGAAGTTACGGCTACGCTCGCCATTCAAATCTGTTTGAGCTGCGCTCAAAATAAGAACATCAGCCATAATTATTAGAATGCAGGCTGTAAATTAGACAGTATCTATAGACAGTATCTATAGACAGTATCTATAGACAGTATCTATAGACAGTATCTATAGACAGTATCT